>APFE030306185.1:106645-124285 GCA_000404065.3 Pinus taeda
AATCATCAAGAATTTCTGCATCAAACAATCTCCTTTTCACCAATTAGCACTGAATCAAGTAGACACTTCTCTGACAGCTGTATCCAAATCACAGTAACTGTAACCACACACCAAATCTAAACCCAGAATAAAAAATACTATCATTCAAGCTTAAAGATTAAGACCCATCAATAGAACTTATCCTTCTCCTTGCGCTCAGGTTCCTTCTTTATTCAGATCCATATATGCACCATAACCCAATCACAGTATTCCAGATCTAGCACTTTATCAGATATTTAATAACAATTCAGATAATGCTTTGCCAAATGATCTCCTTCCCCTTTTATAGTGTTAGGCCTTTCAGAATACCACGGTCCAAAACCATAATAACACAATACCATGAACCCAATACTTGGGATCAACACTTTTGGATGCAATACCACGGACCACAACCATAGGATCAAAAAACTGTCGGACCAATACCATGAACCAACCATGAAAGTGCGTGAACTTTTCTCCACATGAAATAAACTTTTTCTCCACATAAAAGTGCGTGAAATTTTCTGCACATGAAATAAAATTTTTCTCCACATGAAATAAACTTTTTCTCCACATAAAAGTGCGTTAACTTTTTTTTTCTACATGAAATAAACTTTTCTCCGCATAAAAGTGCGTGAACTTTTTCTCCACATGAAATAAACTTTTCTCCGTATAAAAGTGCGTGAAATTTTTTTTTCCAAATGAAAGAAACTTTTCTCCACATAAAAGTGCGTGAAATTTTTCTCCACATGAAATAAACTTTTCTCCACATAAAAGTGCGTGAACTTTTCTCTACATGAAATAAACTTTTATCTTCATGAAAGTGCGTGAACTTTGCTGCACTATAATTTATCATCTGAGATGAGTGGGTTGCCATCAAGTACAACATATGTATCATAATGCTAACAACATCTTATTACTATAGGTGCTTGTTGTGTTTCTCCAACATCTACAAGTATCCTTCTAAGCCATATTACTTCACAGGTAGCACTGCATAATGTTTTATACTCAGCTTCAATGGATGACAAGGAAACAATTGGTTGTTTCTTACTGCTCCATGATATTGGTCCTGAACCAATATTGAACACGTATCTAGTAGTAGATTTCCTATCAACTAGATTTCCAGCCCAGTCAAAATCAGAATAACCCGCCAATTCAACATCAAATTCATTAGTATACATAATACCAAAATTAAGTGTTCCTTTCAGATATTGAAGGACTTTCTTTGCTGCTTTCCAATGGCTTTCACAAGGCTTAGCCATGAACTGACTAAGTATGCTGACAGAATATGCTATATCTGGCCTAGTGGTGGTGAGATAGTTCAGACTTCCCACCAATTGACGATACAAAGTTCCATTCACATCTTTGGTTCCATCATCTCTGCACAATTTGACATTCTGTTCTAAAGGAGTAGATTTTGCCTTGCATTCAATCACATTGAACCTTTTAATTATTTCCCTTGTATATTTGCTTTGTGTGCTTAGTGTCTTACCAGATTCCCTCCAAACTTCAAGACCTAAGCAATAATGCAATTCACCAAGATCCTTCGTCTCAAATACATGTGACAACTGATTTTTAATTTCTTCAATCAACTTGCATGCATTTCCTGTTATGATAAGATCATCAACATATACAGATATTAAAGCAACATTCTTGCCTTCATCTTCCATGATGTACAAGTTAGGATCATTTTTGCTTCTCATGAAACCTTTATGATAAAATAAAGAATCAATTTTCGCATACCAAGATCTTGGTGCTTGTTTCAAACCATATAAAACTTTCTTTAACTCGCAAACCAAATGCTTCTGTCCCTGTTTTACAAACCCTTCAGGCTGAACCAAATAAACTTCTTCTTTTAACTCACCATTCAAAAATGCAGATTTGACATCTAACTGATGCATTTTCCAGTTATATTTTGTAGCTAATGCAATAATGTTTCTAATTGTGTTCAACTTAGCTACAGGTGCAAAAGTATCTTCATAATCAATTCCCTCCTTTTGTGAACACCCTTTTGCAACCAATCTAGCTTTATGTTTATCAATACTTCCATCAAAATTAAACTTGGATTTATAAAGCCATTTGCATCCTATGGGAACTTTGTTTTTAGGCAATTCTGTTAATTCCCATGTGTCATTCTTCATTATAGAGTTATATTCTTCATTCATTGCATCTCTCCATTCTTCATATTCTTTAGCCTCCTCATAGCTTGAAGGTTCTACAACATTCATAACAAGAGACATTAATGCATAATCTTTATATCTTACAGGTACCTGACTTTGATGTGATGACCTTCTTTGAGTTTTACTACTTTCATCTTTCTTTCTGCTTTGTGGAGTCTCCTCTCGTCTTCTTGGAGTGTCATGTCTCCTTGATGCTCCTTTCTCTTGAACTTGTACCTATTCTTGTGCTTGTTCTTGTTCTTGTTCAACACTTGTATCTAATTTGACATAATCATCAATATCATGCCATACACCAGTGTTATTCATTTTATCACCTTCATTTACATTCTCATGAAAAACCACATCCCTACTTGCAAGCAGTCTATGAGTACTGGGACCAAACAACTTGTATGCTTTCTGATCATCACAATAACCAATAAATATGCACTTAATTGACTTTGCATCAAGTTTTCTTCTTTCATCTTTTGGAATATGAGCAAATGCCTTACAACCAAAAACTCTTAAATGAACCACTTTTGGTTTGTACCCATAAAATGGTTCAAAAGGTGTTTTAAGCTCTAAACTTTTGGTTGGATTCCTATTTTTCAAATAAATAGCAGTATTAATAGCTTCATCCCAAAAACCATTAGAGATATTTTTACCTTGAAGCATACTACATGCACATTCAACTAGTGTTCTGTTTTTCCTCTCAGCAACTCCATTTTGCTGAGGTGTATGTGGCACTATAAATTGTTGCAGAATCCCATTGCTTTTACAGTATTGATTAAATTCTCCTAATTTGTATTCTCCCCCCTGATCAGATCTGAAAATTTTGATGTAATTACCAGTTTGTTTTTCCACCATACTCTTAAACTCTTTAAAGTACTCAAAAACATCACTCTTCTTTCTTATGAAATAAACCCATGTATACCTAGATCTATCATCCACAAAAATAAGAAAATTCCATGCTCCACCAATAGATCTAGTTTTCATAGGTCCACATACATTAGTATGAATTAATTCAAGTATTTCCCTTTGCTTTTTTTTCTTTATGTATAGAAAATTCCTCCCTATGTTGCTTGCCAAGTATACATGTTTCACATTCAACATGATCATTCTTCAACACAGGAAGACCTTCAACCATTGTTTTCTTTTGAAGTAGCATTAAATCTTTATGATTTAGATGTCCATACCTTTGATGCCATAAATCTATTGTTGATATTGTTGTAGATGCCAATGCTTGATGACTTTTCCTTGTCACATCCAACTTATACAAGCCTCCAACTCTGGTACATGTGGCAATAACCTTGTACTGATCTTGAATGTATTTCACCACACATTGTGATTTAACAAATTCCATCTTCAAATCTTGGTCAGAAATAGTAGAAACATGAATTAAATTATTTTTGATACCAGGAACATACATCACATTATGGATCTGTCTCTCTTTTCCATTAGGAAAATTCACACGTATTACTCCATAACCTTGACCTTTAAGTGATTTGTTATCTCCTAGATAGACATATGTTCCATCAATGTTTTCATAATATTCATCAAACCACTCCTTATTACAAGACATATGGAGTGATGCACCAGAATCAATGAACCTAGCATTCACATCATCATTTTCCACAGACAATGCAGCATCAGAAACAAACAATTTAAGATTTTTAAATCCATCACTGATTGAGGTATCTTTGTCCAAAAAATTTCCATTATGTCTTCTGTTTCTTTGCCTAGACTCATTATATTTCCTTTTATAGCAATCTTTAGAATGATGCCTAGGTTTGCCACAATAATAACAATCATCATTTCTCTTATCATGGATTGGAAATTTAGATTGTGTCATACCTTTCTGTTTTGTTTGAAACTTTCCTCCTTTGTTCTTGTCCCATGGCTTGCCTCTGTATGGATATTTTCCCTTGGCTACCAATGCCAAATCTGAACTACTAGAGCCCAAATTAAAGCTCTTCATCCTCTCCTCCTCTTGTAAAAGAATTCCTGTCAATTCATCAAATGTAGGGGGTTTCTCTCTAGCTGAAAGACTTGAAACAAAAATTTGATAATCTTGCACTAAGCCATTTAATGTGATGGTGAATAAGTCAGTGCTAGACACCTTTTCACCAATATCTCCCAACTTATCACTTAAATCTTTGACACGAGATAAGAAATTGCTTATATTTTCATTTGCTTCCATTTTTAGGGATAAAAGCTTAGTCTTCAAGAACAAGATCTGGTTTGTCTTTGTTGTTTCATACAAACCCTTCAGCATATCCCATGTTTCTTTTGATGTCTTGCAATCTCTTATGTGAGGAATAATGTTGTCCTTTACAGATATACGCAACAACACCTTTGCTTTCGTCTCCCTTCTCTCCCAATCTGGAATAGAAGCTGCAACAATGGGTTTGGGCTCATCCCCACTCACAATGGACCACAAATTATAACCTTCTAAAATATTCAGCAACTTGAATTTCCAATTCACATAATTTCCTTCGTCAAGTTTGGTGGATTCATTCAAATAAGTATCAGGCAACAAATTTGACATGATGGAAAAAAAAAAACTTCCTCCAATCAGCAAAATGCTACCAAAATCTAAATCCAAATGCACCCAAATTCACCAAATCCTAGAAAACTTTCACCACACATGCACCATAAAAATCTTTTCTAACTCCTTTTCACTATAAAAATTCTTTTCACCACTTAAAACAAAAGTCCATATTTAAAATAACTTATATCTCCATAAATAAAAACAAACTCAAACATTGATTTGCCTTCCAACAACGATTTTTGTTTTAATAATAACGTCAAACTTTTAAAGTAAAACAAGGAATGCATCGTGGTAAAAAATATGAAAAGCGTCGTGAATTACTGCCACAGTAAAACAAGGAATGCACCAATGGACTCGTTCAATGTAGCGGACCCTCCACAGCTTAATGGTCGGTTTTTTGCTCAGCAAGAGAACATTGCAACTCGCTGAGCCAACAATTGGCTGAGCACGTAGCTCGACAACTCGATGAGCACACAGCTCCACCACACACGCAGATAATTGCAACTCCAACTGAAAATTGCAACTCGCTGATCACACATTTCCACAACGCTCCACCACACGCAGATAACTCCACTTGCGTTGAACTCTTCTGCTTCTCTACATAACGGCAGCTGTTAAGTGAGAATCTTCACAACTATTCACGGCTCCAGGGTTATAGAGCCCTCATGACTCCTCAATGCCTTCTTCCTTACACAGATATCAACTCAATGCACAACTCTGTTGCTCATCGCTCTCCTGAGCTCTAATACCATATCAGAGAACAAAATCGCACTCAGAACATATCTATTTCATTACTAAACACTACAATATATAGAGGTTTTCAGCCACAAAGGAACAATAACTGTGCCGAATGACTTTATTATCTACTGACACTAGCTTACTGCCTAACAGTGATCGACACCGTCTGAACAGTGAGCGATGCCGTTCGTGATTAATACCTGACATGACTTGCCACACGAACAGGGAATCTAGTAAAACCCATGAACTTAGCATGGGGTCAGGCTTATCTTTAGCTGATTGGAACATCTTCTTCAAAGTTTTATGAAGTTTTAAAATGGTCTTGATGCTCTTTTTTCACAATATTTCAATAATAAGGTCAGTGGTCCCGTTTATGTAAGGGAGAGAGACTTGGACCTTAGGATGAGAGGAAATGAGGCTAATGGATATGGAATTAAAGATGGTCTTGAACGCTTTATTGATCTAAGAAGCAGTATATCCATTAGATCTACAAACTTGGAACAAGTGGGCTTTTTCTGATGGAAGAAATTGGGGAGCAAATATTTTAAAGGCTCTAGAGATGAGGGTTTTAAGAACACTAGATTTTTGGGATAGGTGGTGGTGAGAATGGGCATGAAGATAACGATTAGTGTGGGTCTTCTTTTCGTAGACTTGATGGGTTAGGCCACCATCAGGATGTCGGGTAATTAGGACATCTACGAAAGGTAGAGAATTATTAGATTCAATTTCCATGGTGAATTGAATATGATGGGAAATGTTATTGAGGTGGGAGACAAAGGCATTGAGTGTAGGTCTACTGTGTTTCCAAATGAAAAAAGTATCATCAACAAACCTAAACCAGCACTTAGGATATTGATGCCAAGAGTCAAGAGCTTTGGTCTCAAAATATTCCATAAAGATGTTAACCATAATAGGAGACAGATATGAACCTTCATTTTGTTCATAAATGGTTCCTTTGAAAAAAAATTGATGAGAGGCAAAGTTGAACAATGTTAATGGTTTCTAAATCAACAAGTTTAGAAATCGGATCAAGGGCTTCAGGAACTAGGGTTTTGGTGAAAAGAGATAGAACATCAAAGCTAACAAAATGGTCATGACAATCGACATGAATTTCTTTAGTCTTACAAATGAAATAAAATGAATATTGAAGAAAGAGTGTTAAATTTTGGTAGTAGTGGATAGGTTTTCTAGTCTCTAAGGTGTCTCAGAGACTATGGAATATAAGATTTCCAAAACCCAGAAAAGGTTTTACGAGAAAAGCCTTAGAAACACCTCAATTAGATTAATTAGCCAATAAGTAAATATTTCCTAAGTCTGACTTAGGAAAAGTAGTTAATTAAATTAGATTAATTGAGGAAGGTCAATTTTTCTCTAGAGACTTCCGGAAAAGTTAATTGACAAGGTCAAGATGATCTTACCCATCGGTTGAGATATGATCATGGTCGTTGAGATTCAAACAGAAGATTATAAGAGCAGGGCCAATGGGGTTGGAGAGAGACAGAGTTGAGTAGTTAGATTACCTAGTTGCAATGATTCAATAAGGGCACAGTTGAAGCTAGGGAGACATTGGGTAGTAGGGTTTCAACAGAGATTTGGGAGTAGGATTTTGGAGGAGATTTCCTCAACATTTTCCAGTGTTTGAGAAATAGGAAGAGGAGGCTGGAATTATATGCAAAGCAAGGCGATTTAGTAGTGTGAGTTAGCCAATTGTGAGTTGTAGGAGAGCCAATTGTGCGTTGTAGGAGAGACCACATTTCAGTGGTCGAATATATTTCTTGGGGGTAGAGCGAGTGGGTTTAGAAGTAGTTGGAGGTAGTTTTACTTGTAGGGAGGATTTTCCAGAGGTTGTACGAATTTCTCGAGACCAGTAATGTGCATTATTGTCAGGCAGTGTGAATATCCAAAAGAAGTGTGAATTGATTGGGAGAGGTCAGATCGAGTTGCAAAGGGAGACATTGAGTCCAATATATTTTTCCCGTGAAGATAAATATTTGCTAGAGCTTTTCCAATGAAGGAAAGTAGTTGTAATATTTCCCAAATTGTTGAAGATAATAATAAAACCCTCATTTTCTGCATTGGTTTTCCCTTCCCGGTTTTTTCCAAGTACTATTGTCCAAAATAAAAGGTGTCAAAATTATTGTGTATGTGTGCATTATTTTCTCATTTCTAGTATTTTTATTTTCCACAACATATTTTATTTGTGAAGATTTACAATTTGAGTTTATCGTTATTTGTCATTAATAACTAACATAAGACAAATAAACTACATAAGTTAGAAGTTAAATTTCCAGTTGTTGCAGTTAGTGGAAATTTCACATGGTATTAGAGCAGATCAAATCATAGCAACTCTAGAGAAGGATTGGTGCAGATAAGAGGGAGATCCAAGCACTGAAGAACAAATCTATGCATACCATCTAGGTAGTGCAAATTTCAAAAAACAATTTGATTTCCAGTGCAGGGAGGTGATCCAAAGGAAGTGTGAGTTGTCTCAGCGAGTAGCAGCAGGGAATGAGGTTTCCAGAAAGGGTTTCTAGGAGCAAATCGAATTTCACACAACAGATCTAGCACATATGGTTTGCAACATAAGGTTTTTGCAGAGACAATCAGCGCAAGGCAAGGAAGAGAAACAACACAAGGGTTTCAAAACCAAGTTTATTAATTTCTCCAATTTATTGAGTTCACGAATTTTCCAATGATGACAGGTGCAAGATTGGGAGATCAAGACAGGTTGGATGGAGCCTCTAACTTTGGTATCTTGAAGGCCATGATGTTGTTTTTATTGAACGAGCATGGTTTGAAGAAGTTTTCTACAACAGTTATTGTCGTGCCAATAGGTCCCATCTAGTTTCATGAGTACATGAGGGATAACGCCAAAGCTAAGAGGATGATCGTCAATGGAGTGTGGGATCATATCATTCGATACATCGCAAAAAAGGGAACAAAAAAGGAGATGTGGGATGTCATAGTCAAGCCATACTGGGATCTGTCAAAGAACAGGAAAATGATCCTCAGAGAGAAATTGAGGATGGTTAAGATGAACAAGGTCGAATATGTGACCACCTATCTCCCCAGGATTTAGTCTATCAAAGATGAAATCACTATAGTAGGAGAGAAGTTGAGTAATGACGAGCTATTGTGAATAGCACTTAATGGGTTTACCAAGGAATAGTGTATGTTTGTCCATGTGGTCTATCGAAGTGACAAGCTTCTAGATTGGGAACGCCTTTGGAGTGATTTTCACTACTCAACTTGGTCGAGGGCACTATGAACAACAATGGAAAGAGATAGAAGGTGAAGGAGGAGTAAGAGAATGTCGCTCTTGTAGGAGAAGGAAAAGTGAAGAAGAGTCCCAATTAGGGACAAGACTCGAAAGGCGAAAAGAAGAAGAAGGACATGTCAAAGGTCAAGTGTTTTGGTTGTGGTGAAATTGGTCACTCTATTAGCTAGTGTCCAAAGAGGAAGAAGGAGAAGAAGGGGAAGTAGACAAATACTTCAACAGAGATCAAGGATTTGTCTACCAGGTTGGAGGATGAATTTTCACTAATAGCAGCAGTACTTCCAGGGGGAGGAGGATTATGACAGTCCAATATGTCATATCGAGTAGGGTTTGAGGAAGAGAAACAAGGAGACCATATCATAGCCAAGGAGGGCTTGATCAATATATTAGATCTAGTTGTTATGCATGAGATTCCTAAGTTGGACTAGAACCTTTGCTACGGGATCCCAAGCATTAAGTAGTAGGAGGATCGTATTGTTGGAACAATCATGATATGGGAGGTACATGAGTTTAGTGTCAGCAAGGAGTGGTTAGATACTCGAGAGACAGTTGTAGACCCAGTTGTAGTGTGAGAAAGTTGCAGTCATATACTCAAGATATGATTGCAAAGCTAGTTGCAGTGATACAGTAGAACATGACAGTTCAATACACACAATTGCAGTGATAGTAGTAATGCAAAGGCAGCACAGGGGCATCAACAGTGTGAGATTAGAGTAGCGCAATAATAACATGGTGGACAATGATTGTTGGAGGATTTTCTTCACAAAGATTTCTAGTTTCTCAGTTACAGAGGGAGATATATTTGTAGAGGGAGGATGCAATCTCTCTAATAGTGCAATTTGACTGAGGCAAAGGGAGTTTCCAAGGCAATGAGATACTTTGCTAGTCAAATCAATTTACAAAGGAGAAGTGTTTCCCATTTTGTGGCTTCATTTTCCAATGGAGGCCTTGGTTATTTCCAACAGTGTGAGTTTGTTGGAGAGGATGTAGTAATTGCTAGTACGCAACTGCAAAGGTCGATTCATGGTCTCAAAGGGAGGTCAAATTGATTTGGAGGGGTTGAGTAGTTTCTAGGAGGTTATATCAACCAACAAAAGTGAAGGAATAAATTTACCAAAGGCTTGCTCATTTATGGAAACCAGTTGTATCACATAGTAAGACACCAACAACGTGGAGCAGTTTGGCTATAACATGTTCCCACATATTAGCAGGTCGTTGATATACTTATGAAGGCCTTGGGTTAAGGGAAATTTTGTCTTCTTCAAGGAGCAAATAGTAGTGGAGAACAAATTCCTTACTAAGAGGGAGTGATATTTTTTAGTAGTAGTGGATAAGTGTTCTAGTCTCACTACAACAAAATAGGCCATTAGCACTCAAAATAGTGCCAAAATCCATTGTTTTTTAGCACGTGAATTGGCTTCAATTGGTGTCAAGAGATCCAACACAAATTGGCATCTTCGCTTGGGCACTAGGAATAATGTCGGAAATTATTTCTTCCATTCTTTCTTCCATTGTTAAGTCCATTTGTACTTCTAATTTTGCTCCCAATTGTGCTTCATGTTTTTCTTTTTGTGTGCCATCAAAAATAGATTCTTTTTTTGGCTTCCTAATTAATGCCAAGTTATGCTTCTATTATAATGTCCTTTGTTGTGTCAAGTTTTTCTTCCAATATGGCATCATTTGTTGCATCTAGCTTTGCTTCCATTATTACATCATATTTAGATTATAATATGGCTTCCATTATAGTGTCTTTTAATTCTTCTAATATTGCTTACATTATTACTTCTTGGTTTTCTACCTGAATGGATTCTTTGTTTGCTTCTTGGGGAATGCCAAGTTTGGATTCTAATATTGCTCCTATTATTACTTCTTTTTTTGCTACTTGAATTGTTTATATTTTTGCTTCTTAGGTAACACTAAGTTTGGCTGCTAGTATTGCTTCCATTATTACTTCTTGGTTTGTTACCTGAATGACTTCTTTTTTTGCTTCTTAGGGAACACCAAGTTTGGCTTCTAATATTGCTTCCATTATTACTTCTTTGTTTTCCACCTAAATTGCTTCTATTTTTGCTTCTCCAATAATGCCAAGTTTGACTGCTGGTATTGCTTCCATTATTACTTCTTTGTTTGCTAACTAAATTGCTCCTTGTTTTGCTTCTTAGGTCACGCTAGTTTTTGCTTCTAAGATTGCTTTTGGTGTGCTTCTAGTTTTGCTTCCATTGTTGCTTCCTTTTTTGCTTCTAAGATTGCTTGTGGTGTGATTCTAGTTTGGCATCCATTGTTGCTTCCTTTTTTGCTTCTAGAATTGCTTCCTTGTTAGCCTCATGGTTTTCTTCCTTTTAGTTGGAAGGTTTGCTTCCTATTTAGTGCTAGTGTTTGCTTCTTTTTTAGGTCCAGGGTTTGCTTCCTTTTAGTGTTGGGATTTTCTTCTTAATTAGCCTCCAATTTTTCTTCCTATTAAGCAACCAATTTAGCTTCCTATTTAGAGCTAGCAATATCTCCAAGTATGGCTTCCAATTTAATGTTGAATTTTACTTCCATTTTAGAGCCACATTCTGCTTCGATTTTAACAACTCATGATGCTTCTTTTATAGCTTCCATTTATTAATTAATTTACTTTTATTTCAATTAAATTAGTTAAGTATATCATGCCTCTTAAATAACACATGATTATAGAGTAAGTCATATTGTATTTGAAATATTTTATAACATACCATTTATAAAGAGTTTTTAGGGAAATGGACATCCATACAAACTAACAACATTTTTTTTAAGTGTAACCAATATTTTTATATTACTAATAAGCAAAATTGTTGGTCGTGACTAGCTATGCATAATGCAGGCACATATAAACATAATGTGATTTGAACCAAAACTTGGAATGTTGTATGAAATCTAAAGAAAAAATATTTAAGGGTCAATGCAAACATATAATAATTTAAAAGGTTACGAACTAATTAAATAAATAGGCTATATTTTGAATCAATCAGATTAGCCAATAAATGAAGTCTAGGCGTGCATTTTACTTAAGCAAGGCAATTTTGGCCTGCGTAAAAAAAAATGCATGCCTAGCCTTCATTTCAATGCCAAATTGAACGATTCAACTTGGAGAGTACCTTTTTACTCATAATTAACATCAATTTTGCACATAGAATTTTTTTTTGTGCAAGAATACGCTAAATTGGATCGATTTCGTAGGCTTAAAGTCAAAGTTTGTGTGCCTTAAATAAATTCACACACCTGTACCTAATTGACTTTGTGATAATGATAATTCCAACTTAAATATAAAGTCATTTTATGCAACACACCATAGTTATTTTCATAAAGGAAATGTTATACACTAAAATCAGAGTCTGTTGGAATAGCAATCGATCATATCTGGTAATGATCACAATCAGAACAAATATGCACTCCTAGTATTGGGCTGTTGGCATTATGACACAGTTTTGGCACAAGTTTGGCTCGATGACATAAGTGTTGTCCTTGATGGCAACTCACTCAAATAGCAGATCACAAGTTCAGGCTCTCAAAATAGTAGAAAATGAGATACCCGCAGGTTCTTGTTCACAAAGCTGAAGACATCGACAGGTTCCACAGGTGCGCCGATCAAAAGGTGCAGACATATTCGCAGGTGTACCGAACAAAAAGTGCGGACGTAAAGTACACGCACTTTCATGCATAGATTAACGAGCGCACGTGGGAAATCTTATGGTTGGTCCATGGTATTTAGTCCAACATTTTTGATCCTATGGTTTTGGTCCGTGGTTTTGCATCTAAAGCATTGAACCCAGGTTTTGGGTCCCTGGTATTGATCTCTATGGTTTTGGACCATGGTTTGAGTAAGGCCTAGTCTATAAAAAGCAAAGGAGATCATTTGGCTGTGGTACAGATGTGTTGAATATCTTAAGAAGAGAAAGATCTGAAATACTGGTGATCAGTTAGTGAGTTATAGCTGGACCAGAATCAAGGAGAAACCTGAGCATTACAAGACGGATCTACTGATGAGTCGAGATCTCTTTGGCGCATGATCAGATCTGTAAATCTGATAGTTTGGGGTATAATTGAAGTCTGATAAATTATCTATACCTGCAGGTCTGACACAGCGCAGGTGCAGAGACCCGCAGGCTAGACACAGCGCAGGTGCGGAGACCCGCAGGCTAGACACAATGCAGGTGCGGAGACCCGCAGACTCGACACAGCGAAGGTGTGGAGACCTGCAGGATCGACACAGCGGAGGTGCGGATACCCACAGATTTCTATTGGTGAAGTTGTGGGCTTTTTTTGAAATGTGTTTTAGCTGCTTTTGTCTATTACTGCAACATTCAGGGTTCTGAATTGGTGTCTAGTTGCTGTGTGCTGAGAAATTATTGATTCAGTATTTGTACAAGGAAGTTGGTTGATTGTAGATCTATTTGATGTTTGATTGATATTCATGGATCGAGTCTGAAAATTTATGAAACGTGGTCCCTGGAAGAAAAGAGAGGGTTGAAGCCTTCAGTAGGTCAACACCTACGTACTAGTACCTCAGCTAGTACAAGAGCTAAGGGGGTTGGAGCTCCCTTCCAGGAGAGTCTGGAGAACGAGAGAAGGTTGTAGCCTTCTGCAAGTTGAAGCCTGCGTGCTGCTATAAGACTGCACCAATATAGAATCATTGTAAAAGAAGCTTCTAATTGAAAGAAGATAGAGACATATTGCAGTAGGTGGTTTTCACCCACATTGGGTATAATTTGCAAGTGTATTGTTTATTTGTTGCACGAACTTATACGAATGTGCTGTATAAATAAATATAATATAAGGTATCCATTTGCACGAAGATAACTAACTAGTGTAGGAAGATAAGTAAGATCGTGGGCGTGACTCAGGGAAATAGTCCAAAGCACTGCTCCAGCAGCGTGGAAGCCCCAGAGCCCTTGTTAGGGCTACGCGAAGGCAAATATATCAGGGCACAAAGGACAGGGAAGGGCGCGAAGTAACCTGCGCACATGGACTAGCAGTTGGACCGAATCAACCTCTCAGACATCTTAACGGTGCATAAACCTAGTTCCAGCACTCCCCATACTACTTCGGGTGAGACTTCAGTCCGCGCTCTGCGAACTGTTGCCGAAAGGGCCAGTAGTACAGGGATTTGTTTGGCTAATTAACTCTGAACCTAGGTCAGACCCCAACAAGGCAACAATTGATTCTGTTGCTGGGACCAGGATCTGCATAGAGATGTCTGATGTTGTATCACTGGAATCCAACAAAGAAGGGAATTGAAGATTGGTTGGATAGGAAGATTCACGAATTCGTGGCGCAGGAGAACATGAATCTGCGACTATCAAAATAAGAGTGGTTAGATTGCTACCTGTACATAGAGATCCATGAAATGTTCTTCGCATCTTTCCCTAATGAGCTGTATGAGTGGATTGCGAAGCTAGCAGATAGCTAAGGACGGTGCAAGCTCGACAGACCTATTGTGTGAACTCTAGAGTTGGTGCGCAGATTGGAAGCATCGAAGGATAAGATTGTGCGTGCTATTGATCACTGGCTCGATCGAATTATAGGAGGATTCATCACTGAGTTCGTAGTAGATACTTCAGCCAGCTATAGTAAGGCTAAGCGACGCTTCCTCAAAGGATCGCGAGGTAAGTATGTTAATTCTTTGGACACTTGGATTAAAATGCTACTGTGTGAAAAGTGGGTTATGTGAATAAATTGATGTTTGCGGCTACACGAAGTGGGAGAATATACAGAAACAGAGGTAGTGCAGAACTAGAAACCAACCCCTTGATTTCACCTCAGTGAGGGGACAAGGAAGAGCTCACGAATGTCTCACCAAGAAGTGTGATCAATTAGATAAGGCAGAGTATTCCGTGCATACGACCCCCACCCACACCACCGCCAGTTTCACCGTCTTCACCCCCATCTTCGTCCTTACCACCTCCGCCACCATCGTGAGAATATGGCAAGCGCGATTAAGTTTCCAATGTTCAAGGGAGTAGGAAATGAAGATCCGAACTAGTTTTGGTTCATGATAAAGGCTGTATGGGAAGCACATGGAGTCACCGATGACAATATAAAGAAAGCAATGTTGGTCAACACTCTGCAGGATCGCGCGCTTACCTGGTACATTAAGCAATTCGAATGCGGGGATCGCGAATATCTTAGCTACGCTAAACAAAGAATTTAGCAGGCCGAAGTTAAAGGCGCAGTCGATCATTGGGTTCAAGGAAATCACAATGCTACCAGGTGAGACCCTTTGCGAGTTGGATCAAAGGTTGAAGTGCACAATTCGCGAAGCTAATATGACGTTGACGAATGGACAACATCGTGAATGGTTTGTAGCATCATTAACGCCACATTTAAGGAACACGCTGTCACAACAGAGGCTAAAAACTCAGGCCGAGGCCTTGGAGATCGTAAGGAGACTGCACGAGACCCCGATACAGGATCCCAACCTGGGAGTTCAGCAGATTCACACGTAGTTGAAAAACTTGTTCCTTGAGATGCAGAGTCTAAAGCAAGACAGGACAACTCACCTAGAAGTGCGTGACGAGGTATGGTGTATAAAGTGCAAGGGTTAGGGACATAACAAGGATCACTGCCTAGTGTTCGCGAATTACCTCGCGGGAGGAGGACCAATGCCATTGAGACCAAAGGCACAAGCAGGACCTAGCGTAACACCTGCGTTGTGGTGCACAATTTGTCAAATAGGAGGAAAGCATGCTATAGATAACTACGATTTATTATAGAAGTACACGTAGAATTCACAACAGTTGTTATGTAATTTCTGTAGATCAGTGGGAGATGGTGAGCGCACTTGTAGAAGTTATGAGCTGATGATGGATAAGACTCCTACTTACAGGATTCATGCTGAGACGCGACCTCTTCACCAGAATGTAGGGATGGCGCAAACAGGATTTCAGGGGTGTGGACGAGGCTGAGGTGGAGGAGGACTTGCAAGAGGTCGCGAATAGTTGATCTGCTAGAATTGTGGAGGGCTAGGACATTGTGCCTGCGATTGTATGAATCCAACGCGTCCATCATGTTTGTATTGTACATTGTTTGATCATGAGGTAGAAGATTGTCCCACGCTAATAGCAGGGCAGCGCCATTTAGAACCTCCCTCGATTCAGAACCTGCAAATGATGAGGTTTGAGCCGCACAAGGAAGACCCTAATGTGAATATTGTGCTCTAAAGTGGAATTACGACAAGGGATGATAAAGGCAAGCAGCCTTAAGAGAGTACTTGGGTTCGCAAGGCTCTGACGAAAGAACCAGAGTTTGATTTGGAGTGCGTTAAGGAAACCTTCATGGAAGCCAAGAAGAGCTTCACTAATGCCTCCACTTCAGGAAGCAAAGATAGATCGTAGCCAGAAATGGACCCATCAATGCTCACCAAGTTCCTGGAAACATGCATGAAGCTGATGCACAATAACAAGGCTGTAAAGGGGCTCCAGGAACTTATAAATAGATGCGTTGGGACCACGCTAGGAGAACCGCGCATAGTTTGGAAGCTCGGAAAACACACAATGCGAACGGGAAGGGAAATGAGATTGACCACGCAGATTGGAGAATATGAGATGGACCAAGTGATTTTGGACCTGGGAATAGATGTGAATGTTCTGTCAAAGCAGACATGGGAGCGCATGGGAAGGCCTGTGCTGCAATGGTCCCCTATCCACTGTGAATGGCGAACCAACAAAAGATCCTACCTATGGGAAGATTGCAGGGGATCACAGTGGATATCAAAGGAGCAAGTGTGCTAGTAGATTTCGAAGTGATAGAGATTGTTGATGACAACAATCCCTACCCCACGCTATTAGGAATAGATTGGGCCACTGACATGAATGGGGTGATAAATATGAAGAAGCGCAAGATGATTTTTGAGAAAAAGTCTTTGCGCGTAGTTGTACCTTTGGATCTTGTAGAAGGATTGCACTGCACGGAGCCAATGCGCGACTATGAAAGCGACGACGACTTGGACTGTGTCTACAAGATAACTGTGCGAGAGGAAGACTGGGTGAATCCAACCACAGATGGACGAATTTCATGGGAGTGCGAAAGCTCCTGCACATCGGATTCTGATGAGGAGATAGAATGATGGCAGAACCATTTACACGAGGTAACCACGTTGAACTGTAACATGATGACGAGATCGTTGCGCTGCGTATCAACGAAGGTAAGGGATCTTCCTACGTATGATGGGTTAAGTGAGGTAGATGACTTCCTAAACAAATTTGAAAGAGAGGTGCTGGAACAACAATGCTTCGAAGCTTTGAAATGGGTACTGCACGCTACGCCCGCGAGGTGGTGGGGTATGTACCAAGGAAGCTTTGGGGACTTGCGCGCACGCAGGAGGATGATGCACATATGGTTTGGGAAGCCTTAGATGTGATTAACGAACAAGTATGACAGACAGGATGACTGTGCATGTACCTCGCCAAATGGACAAAGGTCTATGGGGAAGAGCCACAACCTGAGTGGGTGCACCTATTCTATCATACCCTATATAGTATACCCATGAACTAGTATATAGAGACGGAGCTCCGCCATGGGACAAGTGAATGGGATATCTTGCGCGAAGGGTTCCTGTTAACCTTCACATTTGAGGATCGTTGGTGGGACACTGTTGATGACGCGCTGCAAGCAGTAAAAACAATTATCTTTAAAATACCCCAGGAGCCAATAGAAGTGATTCAGCTTAAATGTGTTGGGTTGTGTTATATTCTTTCCACGACTAACCTACGTAGTGAACCGGGGGGTTAGAGGGGGGGCGGAGCCCCCCCTTTGTTGCGCCGATTGTGCAGCGGGGGGATCACAGGGGGGCGGCAGCCCCCCTTGTCCGGGGGTTTGAGGGGGGCGGGTAGCCCCCCTCTACGGGGGTCGGGGCAGCGCCCCAAGAAAATTTTTTTTGGACC
>APFE030306185.1:128420-148468 GCA_000404065.3 Pinus taeda
AGTGAACTGGGGGGTTAGAGGGGGGGCGGAGCCCCCCCTTAGTTGCACCGATTGCGCAGCGGGGGGGTCACAGGGGGGCCGCAGCTGAACCTAAATACGCAACGCTCTGCGACTACTGGGATGACGCGATAGTGGATAAAGTCGCTGAGTTACTCCGCGAATACTAGGACCTATTCCCCATTAAAGCCCGACGTTAAGCTGGTTAAGCAGAGTCCTTACCGCTTGAATCCGAAGTACATGGAAAAGGTCTGCGTAGAACTAGACAAAATTGTCACTGCTGGAATCATTGAGCCAGTGGAAGAATCCGACTGGGTAAGCCCTATGGTAGTATAGGAAAAGAAGCAGAAGGGCGAGATAAGAATATGCGTGGACCTTAGGAAATTGAATGACGCCTGTGTGCAGGACCCATTCCCAACTCCGTTCATAGATGAAGTATTGGAAAATGTTGGTGGGCAAGAAGCATATTCTTTTACTGATGGGTTCTCAGGGTACCACCAGATCAAAATTGCGCCGAAAGACAGGAGCAAGACCACCTTCGCGACTGAGTGGTGTTGTTTTCAATACACCGCTATGTCGTTTGGGTTGAAGAACATGACGACCATCTTTTCGCGCATAGTTTTTGCAGCATTCAAAGAATATATCCACAAATTCCTGGAGGTCTATCTGGATGATTGGACTGTATTTGGATTGGTTAAGCACCATGTAGCGAGCTTACTCTTGATGCTGGATACTTACAGACGACACCAAATCGTGTTGAACCTCAATAAGTGTACGTTTCTCGTTCCCTTTGGGAACCTATTGGGGCATGTGGTCTGCAAACAGGGACTGATGGTAGACCCCACGAAGATTGCAATAATTCTGAATTTGGAAGCACCACAAAGTGTCAAATAGCTGTGCGCTACCGTGGGACATACGGGGTACTATAGAAAGTTCATCAAAAGCTATGCCCAGATCACCGTGCCAATGGAGAAACTATTGAAAAAGGATGTCACGTTCTGCTGGAATGATGATCTCATGAAGAGCCTGGGTGTACTAAAAGAGAAATTGGCCTCCGCGCCAATCCTGGTCATCCCAAAATGGGATGTGGAGTTTCATGTCCATGTTGACACATCATGTATAGTGTTGGGAGCGGTACTAACATAGGAGGGTGAAGAGGGCTTGGATCACCTTACCGCATTTGCAAGTCGCAGGTTGTCTAAGGCAGAAAAGAACTATTCCACAACTAAACGTGAAGGGTTGGTTATGGTGTAAGCGCTCCAAAAATACCGGCACTATTTGCTAGGGGGACACTTCAAGATGTACACAAACCATTCTGCGCTGAAATACCTGGTCAATAAACTTGTGTTGGGGGGCGCATATGCAGGTGGCTCTTATTGTTCCAAGAATATGAGGTCGTTGTGAAGCCTAGACGCTTGAACGCGGGACAAGATCACTTGTCACGAATTGAGACGGGAGAAGAACCTACTAGTTTAGAGGAAGGATTACCTAACGCACAACTCCTTGCTACGCGCGTAGCGAATGAACACTTTGAATATATAATCCACTTTTTGACAACGGGGACTGCGCTGAAAGAATACACCGTCTAGCAGAACAAGGAACTGGTGGTGTGCGTCGCTGATTTTTCTGTCATCACGGGGCACGTATATAAGATGGGCAATGACAATATACTGCACAGGTATGTACCTAAATTCGAATGAAGTCAGATCCTCGCCGAAGCGCATGGGGGCATTGTCAGAGGACATTATGCAGGGTGAGCGACTGCACAAAAGATTCTTCGTGCAGCGTTGTGGTGGCCAACCCTTCATCAGGATTCAAAAGCACACTCTAAGGCCTGTGATATATGTCAAAGAACAGGTAAATCATCGGGGGAGGGACGAGATGCCTTTGAATCCACAAATGACGCTGCAACCCTTCAAAAAGTGGGCAACAGATTTTGTAGGACCTATCAAACCTCAAGGAAAGACGGGCGCGAGATACATTATCACCGCAACAGAGTACCTGAATCGTTGGGCAGAAGCGCAGCCGGAAAGACTGCACGACCACCATGGCTATGAAGTTTTTGTTCGAACATGTATTGACTCGATTTGGATGTCCAAAAATCTTGATGAGCGATTGTGGCACACATTTCCTGAATGAAACAATCAGCGTGCTAACAGAAGAGTTTCAGGTGTATCATCAGAAAAGCACATCGTATCACCCACAAGCCAATGGGACAGTAGAAGCATTCAACAAAATACTAGAGACTGTGCTGACCAAAGTATGCAACGCGCATCGGAGTGATTGGGACCTGCGCGTATCTACAGTACTATGGGTGTATAGGACAATGTGCAAGAAACTGATAGGACAAACACCTTTCTTGTTGGTTTATGGCGTAGAAGTTGTCATGCCAATGGAGTATATTGTGCCTAGTCTACGCATAACAGCGTTCACAAATATGATGAACCGTGAAGCCCTGGAAGAGAGGCTCGCACAGTTGGAAGAACTTGAAGAGGAATTATTCCTGGCTGGCTTCCATTAGTAGGTACACAAGCAGCGTGAGAAGGTTTGGCACAATTTCCATATTAAGTTGCGCACCTTCAAGGTAAATGATTTAGTGTTATTGTATGACAGTAAGTTTGATAAATTCTCGCGAAAGTTCATAATGCATTGGCTGGGACCATACGTTGTTAAGGAGGTCACAGACGGAGGTGCCATACAACTGGTAAAGCTAAATGGAGAACCTTTCCCAGGGAAAGTGAATGGCAGTTGATTGAAGCTCTACACGGGTGGCCCAGCTATATGATTCACCGATAGACGCACAGTCTTTGCGCTCCAAGTAGCCGGATGAAGGAGCAGGATTATAAACAGAGGCATGGGACATAGGAACAGATGCAGGGAAGCAGCTCTGACACCGCGGTCTCGGAACAACGGGCACAGGAGATTCAGTAGGTAGCCGCTCAGTGCGCTGTCGACCTTGAAACGGTTTGAGCAGAGTTCGAGGGACTCCGCGAAAAGATCTCCGCACCAACAGAGTGACTCGAGGGTGAGTCACGATGTTTGTGTTGGGGGCCTGTTGGGCGTGGAATCCACCCCAAGGCATGTTTTGGGGCTTAAAGCCCATGTTTTGACCAAGTCCATTGTAAAGGCTCCACGATTTTTGGGCGTGTAGCGCGAAGTCATAATAGAGTCACAAGGTTGTCTGCCCTTGTTTTTGTAATGTAATTTCAGCTGGAAAGATCCACCCATGGCCTGCAGACCATGGGATTGTATAAATAGATTGAGGCTCTAAGTGTATAAAGGATCGACAAATGAAGGAATAGAATAGAAGGATGATGAGTCTAAGAGATTGAGTTGAAGGGTAAAGTGTGTCTTTGGATTATAGAGTAGGAGAAGGCTCTACAACTGTGTGCGTAGAGGCCTAGTAGTCTACAGCTGAGTGCGTAGGGCAGGTCAAGTCTGTAACCATGGGAAGAATTAATAAAGAGAAGTTTTATCATATTTCTGTGTATCATTTCCTGTCTTATGTATTATTGGGTATAATTTACAAGTGTACTTTTTATTTGCTATGCGTACTCATACGAATGTGTTGTATAAATAAATATAACATAAGGCATCCATTTACATGAAGATAACTAATTGGTGTAAGAACATAAGTAAGATCGCAGGTGTGATTTGGGGAAATAGTGCAAAGCGCTGCTCCAACAGCGTGGAAGACCCACAACCCCAGTTAGGGCTGCGCGAAGGTGAATATATCAGGGCACAAAGGACAGGGAAGGGCGCGGAGTAACCTGCATGCAGGGACTAGCAGTTGGACCAAATCAACCTCTCAGACATCTCAAGGGTGTGGAAACCTGGTTCCAGCACCCCCCCCATACTACTTTGAGTGAGACCTCAGTGCGTGCTCCACAGACTGTTACCGAAAGGGCCAGTAGTACAAGGATTTGTTTGGCTAATTAATTATGAACCTAGGTGAGTCCCTAACAAGCCAACACCTAGGCCAAACCAATTACACTATTGGTAATGAAAGGTGAAATGGGACATGATTGGACAATTCCTAACCTTAGGATATAGCCTTGCATCATGTCTGACAAATATCCTACATAACTATGTTTCCCACTTATACACGAGTTTCACATAAGGCAAGTCGAAGCAAAACTTAGAATGTTGTATGAAATCTGATGTATAATTATTTAAGCTCAAAGTAAACATATAACAATGTAAAAGTGTGTAAAATAATTAAATAAATAGTCTATAATTTTAATCAATCAGATTGGCCAATAAATGAAGCATGTGCATGCATTATAGTGAAGCAAAGAAATTTTGGTATGCTTCACAAAAATGCACGTCCAACCTTCATTTCAAGGCCAATCTTTTTCCCTATGAGGATATTTTCTCTTGAATTTTGTAAGGCAAAGTTTCGGTGTTGACCAAGTACATTATGTTCATGCACGAAAAGGGTATATTTTCAAGCTAGAGAGGAATGTAGGGCCATTTATTATAAACAATAGGCAAACCCTTACACAGATGGAAGTGATGATGAAGGAGTTTGGTTTTGAGAAAGGTGAAAAGGGGAAATATGACCCTCACAATATAATCTCTAGTAAAAGGGTGGAAATTAGTTTTGCAACCTATATTCATGAAAGCAGACCATAAATTGGGAAAATGGAAAATCAAGAAGTTTGGTCATGTGGCATGGTGCAACAAAGAATGGATGTTGAAACCCCTATGGTAAAAGAGAAGAGTTTGAAGAGGACTGCTCCTAAACAAATATATGTTGAGGTGGAGGATTCTGAGTCACAAAAGAGGACTAAAATTCAAACAGAGAATGAAGAATATATACAAATTGAATTAAGAGCTGAACCTTCAAATGAGCTTGGTTTTCAAATGTAGTTGAGGAATCAAGGCACACTACTTCCACTTCTATCTCCACTAATTTGGCAACATTCACAATAGAAGAGAATCCTTCTTCATTTGAAACTTTGTAAAAGAATTATCAGCAAATTAAAGAAAGGAGTTATAAAATGAGAATTAGTATGGCAACACAACATCAAGACCCTATTGCAGAACACAAAATTTGAGGTGCAATAATTAAGGAAGAAGTTAAAAATGCCTAGGGCCGAGCACACTCAAACAACTGAGGCTCAAGTTGAAAAATAAAAAGATTTATTAATAGGAGAATTAGTTTATAGAAACAAAGAGATTGTTATTTTGCAAGAACATATGTAGAGCCTACAATAATCAATTAAAAATCATGTTTGAACCATTGTGGTTTCGATTGAATCAGATGACCCCTCAGAGAAATTGACAAAGGTCATGATAGAGCTCAAAATTTTAGAAGTTGAACTAAATAAAACCCAAGATGATTTGGTTGTGGTAAGGGATTAGTTGAATGTAAAGGAGAGGAAACTGAACATATCAAATGAAAATAACATTCAACTTGCTAGTAAGTATAAGGTAGTTCAAGATGAAATCAAAGAGTTTAAAACCAAGTTGAAAGGTAATATTTCTTTAATTGAGGCTACACAAATTGTTTGGGATGACATTATTCAAGAAGTTTGTTCTATGTGGGAATATATTCATATAATTGCACAACAGAAGATTATGATAAGAGGACTAGAATTGAGCATTGATCTCTGCAAGAAACAAGTACAAAAAGAAGCTCTCAAGGCCAAGAAAATAATTAAATATGTGAATGAAAAATCTTCAACAAAATTAACGGTGGGAGTCACAATATTTTGGACCAGGGGCACCGATGACGACGTACTTTAACATGTGAAGACTAAAAAACTCACGTGAAGGTCAAGACCGCATGATGGGAGCTGCACCAAAGTATTCATTCCCTGCATTGTAACCTTCATTGAAGTGAAATAAAGCAGTTAGGCTAATTACTGAATCAAATTTTTGTTTCAAAAGAGAGCATGCGAGTTGTCAAATTAAATCATGGAATTATGAGGCAGTGAACACTAATGAGGCTAATATCAAGGTAAAAATATAAAACAAGATAAGAGTGGTTGGGGAGAGATATGTAACACATGTGAACCATCATATTAATTTTATCCGAAGGAATATTGTAAACCAAGTTTGTGCAAACACATAGTGATTCAGATGAGAAAACCATAATGGTGGAGTCAAGGTTACAAACAACCATGATGAAGGAGTGGGAAGTGTGAAACATTATACAATACCACCCAAGGGACGATTGAGGAATGAAATAATTGGTGAAAGGAAATCTTCGAGTAATAGAGGATTAGAGGAGATGAGGGTAGCTTAAGTTGGAGCCTAGAGAAGGAGCACAAGGGTGGCACCAAATCGAAGGAGTATGAAGTTGTTCACAAAGGGAGTTGAAGAAGAATTGAAAGAGATTGAGGAAATGACGAGGGAAGGGGCCTTAGGAAAGACCAGAAGGGTTAATGTTGAGTAAGGGGAGGCCTTAGAGGGCCTGCAGAAAGCAAGGGAAGCCCCAAAAGGGGTTGTGACTAAATGGAAAGAGCCTTTAAGGCTCACGGCAGGCCCTAAAAGAGATGTCGTCTAGGTGAAAGGAAGGTTTAGGCCTCTTTAAGCCCGTGACTAGGGTTTTAAGGGGGACCAAGGGCCTTAAGGGACCACGTAAATCCCTAAAGGGTTGTGACCAAGGGAAATAGGGGGCTGAAGGCCCTAAGAAGCCACTAGGCCTCATGGCTAGGCCAAAAATGGAGGATGCCTAGGGCTTAGGTCCTAAAAAAATTTGAACCCATGCAAACACAAAAAATTCGCCACCAACCACTACAAAATGATGGACAACTTCCTTCTTAGGCTTGATGTTGAGCTTGGATGACGCTGGGAGTCTAGATCTTACCCTCAAGGGCCTAGACTGACCTTCCTTGTTTGGTTAAATAGCCCAAACAAATTTGCTTCTTCAAACCCTTGAGCTATCACTTGGAAAAATGAATCAAAGAATGCCAAACCCCAAATATATATGCAAAAAATATAAAACCCCAAAATATAAAACCCCTAAGTGCTGCAAAATAAAAAGGGTTAGAAATAATTTACAAATAATTTACAAATATACAATATTAAAAAAAAAAATTGGAGAAATGTTTTTACATAAATAGCAATGGATGAATTAATTTCGAAAAATAGATATGTGCCAAAACCCTCTTACAAAATTGATTACCAAAATGAAACCTTAGAGCCCAAACACAGTTGGCTCTTCCCCACAGTCTATGAACTTGGATACCAAGTGTTAGCGTACCTATAAATGTGTATAATTTTTCCCAAAGTAAAAATATGAGATCAGATAATGAATCATATCACCTAAGATAGCATGCATCAATAGAATGTTATTATCACAGACAAATTAAATAACAATTATTTAACAATATTCAACAAAATATAGGATTACACATAACTAACACATACCACATATCAGTAGAAGATGAACACCAAGAGTTGAACCCCATCATAAAATAATGTTCCAGCCAAAAATCAGCTAAATACCAATGTTAAAGAATTACATCATCCAAATATATCAAATAGAAGCTCAAACCCCTCCAAGTGGAAAAAAATGGCTAGTTGGATTGATCCTTGTCAAAATAATCTTGAATGTTGAAAATAGCTTGATCATCTTTTAATCCCTACTATCGAACTTTTAATATTGAGGAAAATTTCGATTTTTTCTTAAAACCCAATTTTTATTAATCCAAAAATTAATATTTTGGATTAATTTCCTCAAACATTTGACTTTGACTTAACCACCTAGGTCCAAGGGCTCAAATTTTCTTAAAATGTCCATTTTTCCCTTGGTGGGGGACCTCCAAAAATTGACTTTCCTTTGACCCACGAAATTTTTATTATTTTCCACTTGGAGAGAAATTATTTTCTCTATAATTCTTTGTTGACTCAGAAATAATTAATTTTATAGCTGAGGATTTTAATTTATTTTTTCTAGAAAAAATAATTAATTGACCGTAGAGGGAATTAATAATTTTTTCCACCCTCAAATATTTTAGTCACGGTGTTTAAGTATGAGGGATCATGCACTAGAATATTTTTACATCCAAACAATTACAAGATCAACCCTTAAAAGGGGAAATATAAATTTAGACTTAGACCCTCAAATAACTTACCCAATTCTGTGACACATTATGATCTAGTATGAAACCAAGAGTGTTTGTAATAAAATAATTTAGTCAAATGTGCTAAAACTATTTCCAAACACACTTTTACAATAGACTCGATATAACAGTAGGACTCACCTAAGACATTGTCAAGGAATTCCACCCTAGTTTTGGGGTCAAGGAATTCCACATAATTCAGTGAAATTAAAAAACTTCCTAGGTTGAAATCCTTTGTCAAAATTAGAGGCTTACCTAAGTGTTGTTACATAATTAAATGGTCATACTAGCATTAATTACAATAGAACTTGCAGAAACTGAGTTTACAATTGTTGGGTTGTGTTATATTCTTTCCACAATTAGCCCACGTAGTTAACCGGGGGATTAGAAGGGGGGAGGATCCCCCCCTTCGTTGCGTTGATTGTGTAGCAGGGGGAGTCACAGGGGGTTTTGGACCCTATATTAGGTTGGGCAGACGTACCTATGGTTTTGTGGATGATTTTCGCACATGGTTTTTAACGCGATGGTTTTCGGTCCATGGTATTGGATGCTTTGGCATGTATAAATATGTATTGTAACATTGAAAGGAAAATAATGAAAAATGAAGTTGGTAGTCCCGGTTTTGGGATCCAGGGGAAAATCTCTGTGTATATTTGTTTTATGTGTTATGCTCTCACATTGTTTATTTTCTGTGTTTTAGAATTCGTATGCAGGTAATTCCTGTACGGGGTTAAAACCTACATTTGGTATCAGAGTTGTTTTGGCTTCAAGTAGACGCCTTTGTCGTTGAGGGGTTTCACTTGGGCCTGTGGTAGAGCCTGTTCAGTGGGAGATCTACGAGATTGATTCTGGTGGTGAAATAAGATGGCGAGCAGTGGAAAGATAGAGATTGAGAAATTTAATGGTCAAAGTTTTGAGTTGTGGAAACTCAATATGGAGGATCTATTGGTGGATAAAGATCAGTGGATTATGGTAGATCTGGGTACTAAACCAACGAGAGTGTCCGATGAAGAATGGAAGAAGTTAGATTGGAAGGCAAAGAGCACAATACGATTGTGTGTCTCAGATTCAGTATTACTGAATGTATCAGGGGAAGCTACGATGAAGGCTTTGTGGGACAAGTTAGGGACTTTGTACCAATCTAAGTCTTTGGTGAATAAACTGTTCCTACAGAAAAAGCTGTATAACCTGAGGATGAAAATTTTATACCGAAACATCGGTTATGTAACTAAGGAGGCTCATATAAAACTGATGAATACCCAAACTAATGTATGGAGAATGATTTTATTGATTGAATAAAGATTCCAATCCCTTGCCCTGTGGATGTTTCCTTGACACCCTGTCAAGGTTTTACCACGTAACTCTTGTGTTATTACTTGTGTGTTTGCATTCAGTTTCCTGTTAGTTATATTCCTTCTTTGTTGGTTAGTTTATAACTGTAAATGCTAACTCATCTAACAATAAATGACATCAGAGCAAGTTAGTTGAGTTTGAGTTAGCGATCTGCGTGTGGACCAGAGTGGAAAATTGTGGAGGCTCTGCGTGAAGGCAAGTAGGAGCGGCTCATTGCTGCGTGAGGATGAGCAGAAGCAGCTCATTGTTGCGTGATCGAGCAGAACCTATGCGGCATGGACCAGAGCTACGTGTGCGCTCTACGTGGCATATTGCCAAAAGCTGAGGAGGGGAGCTCATGAAGACCAAACTCTCTACCCTGCGTTGGATCAGAGCGTGACCTCTGCGTGATGGAGTAGAGGTGTGTTTTCTCTTTGTTGAGGAGGAGCCCTATGTTGTCGGTCCATTTGTTGGTTTACGTCGAGCATTGAGGAGGAGCCCTACGCTACCACTACCAGTCTGCGTGAAGCACTCTGCTAGTGTGTTTTTTTCCTGAAGAGTTGCATGCTATCTAGCCCGTTGAAGTGCGTGCTTCCAGGAAGTCCCTCTGCGTGTATTCTCTAAGGGGAGGCCGTGAAAGACCAGAGCTACTACCCTCTGCGTGAAGACCGAAATCTCTGCGTGGTGAGCAGGACTGCGCTTGAGACCAAAGCCATATGTCTGGGTGTATTCTCTGCGTGAGGAGGAAGTCGTGGAGCTGCTGCCAAACCCTCTGCGTGTCCGTTGAAGGGTTGCGTTGACAGCACGCTACCACAATTGTGAGAAAAAAAGGCGTTGCATTGCTGGTCTGGAAAAACCCTGCGTGTAGTACGTGCTGCTAGAGGCTTGGCTTGCTTTTCACCAGAGGAATTTGATCTGGATCTGGGTAATTTTTTCTTAAATTTGAGAGAAATTTTTCCAAGAAATTTTTGCAAAAATTTGAATTTGGAGGAAAGAAAATCAAAGGGTTTTTTCATTAAAATTGAAGGGTTGCTTGGAAAAATTTGTTGAAGGGTTGTTTTTTTTTGTTTGGACAAACAAAGGCTTTTCATTAATTTGAAGGAAAAATCTATTAAAGAGTTGCTTCGAAAAATCTGTTGAAGGGTTGCTTTTTTGTTTGAAAAAAGAGGAATTATTTTTTTTGATACAAAAATTTTTTTGAAGAAAGAAAAAAATATAAACCCTAGTTGAAAGACTGAAGACTGAAACCCTAGAAAAAAAACAATGGCCAAGATGTCGAATGCAAAATTCAAGGTGGAGAAATTCACCGGCAAGAGCAATTTTGCTCTTTGGAAACTGAAAGTTAGGGATCTGCTGGTGCAAGAAGAGTTGCACAAGGCATTGGATGGGGTAACTAAGAAACCTGCAACCACGATTGATTCTGATTGGGAGGACTTGGATGCTCGAGCTCTCAGTATCGTCAAGTTATGCTTGGCAGATGAAGTTCTCTTCAACATTGTTGAAGAGAGTACAACTTCAGGTTTATGGGAAAAACTGGAAAAACTCTATATGACAAAGTTGTTAACCAACATAATTTATCTGAAAAGACAATGTACAGTCTTCGAATGAAGGAGGGTTCAAAAGTTGTAGAACATTTGAATGTTTTTAATACAGTCATATGCCAATTAACAAATATAGAAGTTAAAATTCAGGAAGAAGACAAAGCTATAACCTTGCTGTGTTCTCTGCCCGAATCATGGGACCACTTCGTAACTTCAATCAGCTTGAGCACCACTGATTCTTTGAAATTTGAATCAATTGTGGGAGCTCTCTTGTCTGAAGAAGTACGAAGGAAATCCAGTACTGAAACAACTGCATCATAAGCCATGGTAGCTAGAGGATGCTCAAAGGAAAGAGGAGAAAAAACAAGGGGGTCTTCCAGATCTAAATCGAAGGGAAAGAAGTGTAAGGCAAAATGTTGGCTCTGCAATAAAATTGGACACCTGAAG
The DNA here is from genome assembly GCA_000404065.3 of Pinus taeda. Taxonomy (NCBI): domain Eukaryota; kingdom Viridiplantae; phylum Streptophyta; class Pinopsida; order Pinales; family Pinaceae; genus Pinus; species Pinus taeda. The sequence continues at coordinate 139,813 of APFE030306185.1, forward strand.
AAACACCGTTGGAAACAAAAAGAATCTGATAACCTGAAGAAGGAAGAAAATCAGGTCGATTCAAGTATGATAGACAAAGTTTTATCCGCTGAAGAATTATGTATGATAGATGAAACTTCACCTGAATGTAATGTCTCTCACGATTTAGAAAGCTAGCTGTTAGACTCTGGTGCTTATCATCGCATGTGTCCACACAAAAATTGGTTTACTTCGTATGAAAATGTAAATGGTAGTTCTGTGTTTATGGGTAATAATGTATCATGTCAGACTGTTGGGATGGGAAATATCAGGATTAAAATGTATGATAACACAGCTAGAACATTAACTAGTGTTAGACATGTACCTGATTTGAAGAAAAAATTGATTTCTTTGGGAGTGTTGGATTCAGATGGTTATAAGTTTATAGGTCAGAATGGCGTGCTGAAAGTCTTTAAAGACGCCTTAGTTGTTATGAAAGTAGAAAAGGTCGGAAATATTTACAGACTCAAAGGAAGTACTCAGATCAGTGAAGCAACAATTGTGTCAGAAAAAGAAGAAGCAGGTACTCGTCTATGGCATCAGCGATTGGGTCACATGAGCGAGAAAGGTCTTCAGATATTGATGAAATGTAAATCTCTTCCCAATCTAAAATCTTTGAAGTTAGATTTCTGTAAACATTGTGTGTATGGAAAATAGTGTAAACAGAGATTTAAAACTGGAAATCACAATAGTAAAGATATTTTAGACTATATTCATTCTGATCCGTGGGGATCATTTCCTGTTGTATCATATGGAGGTGCTCTATATTTTTTAACGTTTATTGATGATTTATCCCGTAAAGTCTGGGTCTTTATGCTAAAAAAGAAAGCTGTATTCAATGTCTTTAAACAATTTAAAGCAATGGTAGAGAAAAGAACAGTCAAATCAATTAAATGTTTAAGAACTGACAATGGTGGTGAATTCACTTCAATAGAATTTGAACAATATTGTAAGGATGAAGGAATTATTAGACACAAAACTGCTGTTTATACTCCTCAGCAAAATGGTGTTGCTGAACGTATGAATCAGACTCTTATGGAAAGAGCCAGAAGCATGATCAACAATGCTAACTTGCAAAAGGAGTTGTGGGCAGAAGCAGTATCTAGTTAACAAATCACCTTCAGTAGAAATTAATTGTAAAATTATTGAAGAAGTTTGGATAGGTCAGTCTTGTGATTATGCACATTTAAGGGTATTTGGCTGTGATGCTTATTCTCTTATACCTAAAAATCAACGTACAAAATTAGATCCAAAATCGAAATGTTATGTCTTTGTTGGGTATGACTATGCAGAGAAAGGATACAGGTTGTGGGATCCTACATCACAGAAGATAGTCATTAGTAGAGATGTAACATTTGATGAGTCTTCTATTTTAAAATCAAATGTTGAAAGAATTGAACACGTACAGGTATCGCCAAATCAACAAGTTCAGTTGGAGGCTAGACCTTTCGGTGACAGTGAAAAGGAAGAAGAGACTTCTGGAGAAAAAGGTGTTGAAGATACAAAGGAAGTTGTTGAAGTTTCTGAACCAGTTCAGTAACTAGTCACTCTAAGAAGGTTTACAAGGGAAAGAAAAACTCCCAAAAGGTATGAAGATTCTGCATCATCTTTTGCTTTGATTACTGAAGATGGGGAAACTTCTTGTTATCAGGAAGCAGTAGATGATACAGATAGCGAAAAATGGAAAACAACTATGGAAGAAGAAATGGATTCCTTAGCCAAGAACAATACCTAGGATCTTGTAGAACTTCTTGAAGGGAGAAGTGTTGTTGGATGCAAGTGGGTCTTCAAACTAAAACGGAAAGTTGTTGGAAGTATTGAAAGGTATAAGGTGAGACTAGTAGAAAAAGGGTATTCTCAGGTTGAAGGTATCGACTTTCATGAGATCTTTTCACCAGTTGTAAATGTTGTTTCTATTCGTACTGTGTTGGCACTAACTGCATTACTTAACCTTGAGTTAGAACAGTTAGATGTTAAAACAACTTTTCTACATGGTGATTTGAATGAAGAGATATATATGGAACAACCAGAAGGTTTTGTACAAGGTCGCAGCAGAAGATTAGTTTGCAAGCTTAGGAAATCATTGTATGGTCCGAGGCAGTCTCCCAGACAATGGTACAAGAAGTTTGATTCCTTCATGGTGAGCCAGAACTTTATAAGAAGTGAGTATGATCATTGTGTATACTTCAAATGTTTTAATGGCATATTCATTATCTTAGCTTTGTATGTTGACGATATTCTTATTGCAAGCAAAAGCAAGGAAGAGATCAATAGGTTAAAGGCTTAGCTCTCTAAGATGTTTGATATGAAGGATCTTGGAGCATCAAAACATATCTTGGGCATGGAGATACACAGAGACAGGAAAAATGGTAAGCTTTGGTTATCATAGCAAAAGTATGTGGAGAAAGTACCTGAAAAGTTCTGTATGAACATTGTGAAACCTGTTAACGTTCCATTAGCTTCCCATTTTAAACTTTATTCGGTTTTGAGTCCTAAAACTGATGAAGAAAAGCAATATATGTCTCATGTACCATATGAAAATGTTGTAGGCAACTTAATGTATGCGATGGTATCTACAAGACCTAACATTTCACATGCAGTTGGAGTTGTCAGCAGGTTCATGGAAAATCCAGGTGAAGAACATTGGCGAGCAGTGAAATGGGTGCTTCGATATCTAAGAGGCACAAGTGACCATTGCATCATCTTTAATGGTAGTGCAGGATCAGTCTGTGGATATTTAGATGCTAATTATGCAGATGATTTGGACAAAAGAAGATCTACTATATGTTATGTCTTTACTCTTGCAGGTGGAGCAATTAGTTGGATGTCAAAGCTTCAATAAACAGTTGCATTGTCCACTACCGAAGCAGAGTATATAGCTGCTTCAGATGCCAGTAAAGAAGAAATCTAATTAAAGGGTTTACTTGATGAGATTGGAAGGACGCAAGAGAAAGTGATTGTACTTTCTGACAGTCAAAGTGCTATTCACTTGGCTACAAATCCTGCTTATCACAGCAGAACCAAGCACATTGATGTAAGGTATCATTTTCTAAGACATGTGATCGATGGCAGAAAAGTAGCTCTTCAAAAGGTCCATACGTGAGAGAATTGTGCAAACATATTCACAAAGCCAGTTATAGTAGAGAAGCTGCGATGGTGTTTAGCTTCTCTTGGCTTGCAGAAAAGATGATGAATCCGCATGGGCAAGGGATTAGGAAAATTGTTGTCAAGGTGGAGTTTGTTGGAAGTTTGACAACTAATTATGTAAATTTGGGTAAAATATGTTAATTAGTAACAAGTTAGTTTTATACCGAAACATCGGTTCTGTAACTAAGGAGGCTCATATAAAACTGATGAATGCTCGAACTAATGTATGGAGAATCATTTTATTGATTGAATAGAGATTCCAATCCCTTGCCCCATGGATGTTTCCTTGACACCCTTTCAAGGTTTTACCACGTAACTCCTATGTTATTACTTGTGTGTTTGCATTTAGTTTCCTGTCAGTTATATTCCTTCTTTCTTGGTTAGTTTATAGCTGTAAGTGCTAACTCATCTAACAATAAACATATGTTGGAATATAAAAACTTATTCTAACATATAAAATATAAAGACATGAAATGTAAATGCATGAAGAAACCTAAATATTTACATAATAATTCCTAACTAAACATGTTGGGTTAGGAATATAATACAGAGGATGCCCTATCGCATCAGATTTCTTCAATGAAGTGTATACTAACCATATGTCTACTTTTAGGGAGGTCCATGGGATGCTTCTCTAATGTGCCATGCTAAATTCTAAAGATCTTAAGACTTTGACTTGTCTGAATATCGAGTTGTTCCCGACCATCAGATGTAACAATTTTTTTCTTTCTTCTTTTCTTCTTTTTACTTTTTATTCTGATAAGTTGTGATGTTTATGATGATACGATCATTGTACAGCTTTATATCTGATTTGGAAAATGATTGTACGAAAAATTTGGAACATCCAAGATTTATGTGACATGCTCTTCTTCTTTTTCATGAATTTGTTTTGTCAAGCCGATGGATCAATCTTGCAAGCATCAACTTGATTCCCCTCAACTTCTTTCCTGTTCGGATCATCTTCCTTTAGTCTTGACATCCTCATAATAAGATGGAGTTTTCTTAAGTAGACTAGGATGCTTACGTTCTATCGGAGGTTCTATGTCATTTGGATTAATTTAGGATCTCTGAATTTGCGATCTTTCGATTTCATCCCACTTATCTTGAATAACAATTACTTGATCAGAATGCTCAACTTTCATAGCACTGATTTCCTTTACATGATTTCATTTCATGTTATCTGTCATGTTCTAAAATGTGACCATCTGATTATACTGTGTAACATCCATAACCTATGCCTTGTTTTCCATGATGGCAAGTTCCTTGGCATGATTCTTTTGCATGAAACTCATCTCATTAGTATGATTAGAAATTAACTTCTCTTTATTGAGTTCCATGTTCTTAATTACCTGCTTGTGCTATGTTTCCATCACAACCAAACGATTTCAGATAATGGTTTTCTAATTAGAATGATTAGATTCCATGGTTTCTATTAATTGTGCATGATTCATTTCCACGATTTTAAGGAGTTGAGCCTGAATGAGTTGCGTATCCTTAACCATTTGAATTAATTCTTTGATAAGTTGGCCATTAGTACCTTCGATTTTATTATTGATCTCTTCAACTCTACTTCTTTGTGGCTCATTCTTGTTCTTAAGCATATGCCCATCTCCATATTTTTTCTCAAAGGCATCAATGACTGATTTGAAAGAATCAAATGTATTATCAGGGAACTCCAAAAACCAATCCAATGCATCAAATTTTAAAGAAACAAAAAATCTCTTCATCTTAACATCTTCATAGTTAGCATATGGACATTTTTTTCTCATACAATGGCTAAAATTCTCAAGGTGAGTCTCATTGTTATTACCTTGAAAAAGAGGCAATTCATCCGCAACGACCTTGCCTATCCCATCCAGAAACTCATGTGGATAACTTGGAATGTTAGTAAAGTTACAGGGGGGAACAAGTCACCAATGATGACTTGCTTAAACATGAGCTAATGGATGTCAAAAGGAGATCTTCTTGTTCAAGAAAAACAATAAGTCTATAAGAAAGGAGTTTCTAGCAGAAATTATTGCAAAAAACAAAAGAAGTGAATTTGCAACTTGAACAAGAATCTAGCTCTAAAATCCAAAAGGATAGAACTGAAAGGTTAGTAAAGCAACAAGAAATGAAATTTTTTTATCCCTAGGTTAGGGAAAAGAAAGTTGATATCAGGGAGGGCTTCCTATCTGAGAAAAAAAATGCTTACTAGAATGTAATTTGTTTAACCAAGCCGTGAGAGCGGGGTTAACCAAGCTACCATGATTTCTTATAGTATAATATCTTGTGAATGGATGAATTAGTGGAATTGCTACTCAAACATAAAACTAACCCAAACATCTAGGTGCTAAAGCTGTTGATAGGAAAGTGATGGTGGATTTCTTCTAATATAAGCTCTTGTGGTTGGATGAATTAGTGGAGTCACCACTCAAACAAGAAACTAACTGAAACATTTAGGTGCTAAAAGTGTTGATAGAAAAGTGATGGTGAACAAGATGATGAGAATATTAGTGAGATGTCAAAGAGCCAGGAAATGTAGTGTTTCCAGCTTAAAGGAAAAGATGAAAAAAAAAGACAAGGATGTCTTGAATTCCAAGGACAAAAAAATTAGTCCCCGACAACAATGCCATAAAATAGTGTTTCCTAAAATGTACAGGAAATATGAAACAATGCTCAGGATGAGGGATGTCACTTTGATCCCCACTCTCTCCATTCTAGTTGTCTCCCTACAATAAGCTATGGGGGGTAGTCCTTATGAAATGTGAATATGAGAGACTTGTTGGAAACCAACAAGTCCGAGAGACACAACTGAATGGCCTAACAACTTGGTTAAAGTAGCAAGTTGAATGATTTGACTAGATTATCATGGAAGACTAGTGTTTTAAATGGAGTCAACTACTTGATTACGATAGATTATTTACAAAGTCACCAGATGAACAATTGTTTCTTGAGGATGATTCACTATTCTAAATGGGATGCAAATCCTACAATCTAAGCGAGATGAAAAATATTGGTTTATTTTAAATTACATGCTTATCTACGTGTACTCTTCCACTCAACTGTTTTGAAGCTAGTCTCTAGAGTAGGTCGTGAGAGAGAAACCAAGGGGAAGCAAGCTAGGGCTTGATTAATGATCTATCCCCTTGGTTTCTAATCACCTGATGCCTCCAGAGCTATAGAGATTATGGCTTTGATGACTGCAAGGTCACTATTTTAACCACTAATAAAGTTCTAGGCTCCGCGAGCCGGGTGAGAAAGGTGGGCCTATCTCTCTATCGACCAAGTTTATGCTTGGAAGTTGATTAATTAATGCAAACGACTAGTCCTAACATATAAATGCAAAATATGAGTGAAGACTCTTCAGGTGATATTATTGAGTTCTTAAGTAATTAATGACAAGATACAATGATTTTCAATTAGGAACAATGAAGTGCTTAAACGATAATTAAATTATGATCTTCACTGCAAGAGAAAATACTCAAATTGAACGGTGCCAGAAAATGTTACCAATATCACCAATGGACAATTGCTTTAAGAGATAGACAAGATCAATCCTTCTTAACACAATTAGCAATCTTAAGATTAAAATAATGAACCTTTAATATGCCAATTATATACACAAGAGAGAGATTGGATTCCCTATGGACATAATTAGATCTCTTATCACAATCACTTTAAAATCCACTAGAGAAAATGTATCCACTTTTCCATGGATAACAATAAGAAACAAGAGCACTAATCACAATGTTACTTGATAAGCCAATCTCATTAGGCAATTCTTAAATCAATTAGAGCACTCATGTATGTTAATGTAAGAGTGTAAATAGATGCCAATGATTCAGAGATGCAATATGGATCAGCCAAGAGAAATAAGAAAATCACCCAGTTACTCCATTAAATGGTTATCCAAGATCCACAAGATGAAAGAGACAAAATTTAAGTGAAGCTAGATGATTCTCAACACTTTTCTCCACCACTGTAATATTTATACCAGACCCTATGCAATAAATTTCAGACCTCAAATTGTTATTTTAACCTTCAAAAAATGATCAAATATGCCAAAACATCAATCATACATCTTACTTATCCTTTGAATTTAAAAATCACAGTTCTTACAATGGATCTAACAAACCTCTACAAAAAACCACCATCTGGTACCAAAAGACCACTTAAATACAAAATTCTTTTTGCAGCTGAAACGAGGGTGCCTCCTCTGAATTCACGTTAAGTTAAGAAACCCTCCTGTAAGAGAAAAGATTCTTTAGACAAGTTATCCGCCTGTGTCTTGAATCATAGTATACATGTGAAAATGAAGTAATTTGAAAAGAGGCTTATGTCTCTTGGACAATATTCATAATTGGGAGCAGACTGAAATTACTAATGTTCCATATCCATAGACCTGAATTTTTTCAGTCCTCTTTCCTCTGCAATTTTCAACAAAAGGCAAGGGGTACATAATTCAAGTCAATTGTTTGAACCTTGGTTAGCAACATACTTCATCTTTAGGTAGTTCATAGAGTCAAAACAACCCATGCTCCACATATACTAGGGTTTCCTTAACTTGATCCATTGAAGAAGCCTCAAGGCCTTTCATGGTCAATACATGGCATTAATAAGATTCTAGGAGAAATCTATTTGAGAATTACTTCATTATCATCTCAATCCATTCTAACCTTGATTGCTACCTCTGTAGATGTGATAACCAAATCCTGAAAAATCTTCTGATTTCGGGTCCCCCAAATCCCATAAGCAAACATATTATGAAACCAACTCACAAAAAGATAGAAAAGATAGATCAACGCCTTAGAATTCAGCCTCTTTGAGGGGGCAACCTCCTTTACATTACACAAATGAATGATTCTTTGATGATTCAAATGACAAAACCTCCTTTCTATATATAGGAATCTAAGTACCACAATATAACCTAGCCGACCTAACAATAATAATATAAAGGCAAAATAACAATAGAGGGATTCTATGGGGTGCAGTAATAACAATATGGGGACAATAGGGGCACAACAATATTAATAAGGGATACAACTACAATAGTAATGGGGTAACCACTAGTGTTATAGGGACCTAACATGCCCCTCTCCTTCAAAAAAGTGTTGTCCTCAACGCTTTAGTAGTTATGGATGCTTCTATATAAAATTCTCATCCTCCCATGTGGAATCTTCAGCGGATAAGTTCTTCCACTTGATGAGATACTCCAAAATTGATCGATTTTGTAGCTGTCGAGTTCTTGTTTCTGTGACTGCTTCCGGTTCCAACATAATTTTTCCTTCCTCGTCAAGTTTTGGCAATATTGTTTGAACTGGGAGCTTGTCACCTATAACCTTCTTTAAACATGAAACATGGAACACTGGGTGCACTCAAGAAGCTGCAAGAAGCTCCAATTTGTATGCCATAGTACCAATCTTTTGCAACACCTTGTACAGACCATAATACTTTGGTGATAATTTATTATCCTTCTTAGCTTGCTTGAGGGACATTTGTTTATATGGTT
>APFE030306185.1:148833-162420 GCA_000404065.3 Pinus taeda
TGGTAAGGCCAAAAGGCATGACCAAAAATTCATAATGACCCTCATGAGTTCTAAATTCTATTTTCGAAATGTCTTCAAGATTCGTTCTGATTTGATGATATCCTTAACGAAGATCTAACTTGGTGAAGTAATTGATCTATTCAATTCATCCAGTAATTCATCATTGACAGGAATGAGAAACTTACCTTTAATAATGAGCTTGTTGAGCTCCCTATAATCCAGACACATGCGCCATGATCTATCCTTCTTGTGCACCAATACTACTGGAGCAGAGAAAGAACTTTGACTTAGTTGAATTATACCAGCCTCTAGCATTTCTACAACCATACTTTCAATTTCACTCTTTTGGGCATAGGGATATCTGTATGGCCTGATGTTTGGAGTAAAACTTCCTAGAATCAAATGAATAGCATGATGATGATCACGAATAGGGGGGAGACCTTTGGGAGTCTCAAATATCTTGGAATGATTGTTCAAGACTATTAGGAGATCTAGAGAAATAGACGATTGCATGTGGAAACATCTAGCGAACATAATTGTGCAATTACACCTCTTTGTTCCTTTTTTAGAAGCTTTGTCATACTGTTATAGCTTATTATCTTTCCTGGTTTCCTTGCAATACCCCTTAATTCAACTTACTTTCCTTCCATAGAAAATTTCATGAAACGTTCTTGAAAAAATAAAACCTATTGTACCCAAGGGTTGTAGCCATAAGACTCTTAGTACAACATCAGCACCTCCCATTGGAATGGAAAGCATTGGACTAGTCAATACATATTCTCCCATAGATAGCTTTATATTATGGAACTTTCCAGAGCAATTTATTGTTCCTCCATTTGCAACCATCAATTGACACTCTAGTGTTGGATATAAGAAGTAATTCAATTCTTTTGCTACCTTACAATGAATAAAATTGTGGGTACTTCCTGAATCAATCAACACTATTACCTTTTTCTTCTTGATTTCTCCTTCTATCTTGTTGGTTTGAGGACTGGTAATTCCCACCAATGCATTACAAGATATGATCGGATTCTTTTTTTCTTTATCTAGGCTTTGTTCCCAAAGTATATCCTCTTCCTTTGACCTTTCTTTCTCCTTTTCTTCTTCCTGTTCACAATCTATGCAAAATAATTTCTTCTCAACACAATTATGACCTTTAGTGTATTTGCTATCACAACTGTAAGAAATTTTGCTCTTTTTTCTTCCAATTGTTGTGGTGTCAACCTTATAGGTTTTGGAAGACTAGGGGCAACAACACTTCCATCTTTATAGTTGTGATTGGTATGCTTCCTAGTTACCATAATTTTGCTTTCCATTTTACTTGCTAACCTGAATGCCTTCTCTAATGAATCAGGTTCCCAAAGGCGAACATCATGTTGGATATTATCCTTTAAAGACCCTATGAACACATCAATCCTATGCTCCTCTGGAATATCTTTTACCCTTATGTTCAATTTTTGGAACTCCTCAATGTGCTCCATTATTGAACCCTTTTGTTTGAGACTTATATCAATTGGCTAAAAAAAGTGTTGCTTTTTGTATCCTCATAATGTGCTGTCAAAACTTCCGTAAAAATTGCCCAAGTAATAATTTGTTTACGAGATCAAAGCCATTGATACCATACAAACTGATTTGGTTCCAAATATAAAGTTGCAATACGTACCTTTTGTGTGTTTTGCACAATATTGAGGTTGAAAAGTTGCTCCGTCTGTAATATCCATGTTGCAGGATCTTTGCCATCAAACTTCCTCATATCGATTTTTGGAATATGATGGGCCTTCGATCCAACATTAGAGTATATGAAATCATGATTAACATTTCTTTTGTTCACATCATGAGTTTCCTTTACTACCCTTTCACCATTAGTAAGTATTTCTTGTAGAAAATTTGTCAAATTGCCATGCCTGTCTTCAAATCTATCTTCAAATCATCCATCTTAGCTTCCACGCCATTCATCTTAGCTTCCACGCCCTTTATCTTAGATTCCACGCCATTCATCTTAGCTTCCATGCCCTTTATCTTAGATTCCACGCCATTTATCTTAGCTTTTGTTAGCTTTTGTGAGAGTGACATTTGTTGTACTTGGTCTTGTAATTTTGATATATCATGTAGCATTTCTTCCTCTTCTTTATGAGTCATGCTAGAGCTTTCAGCTTGCTTACTAGGTGTTTGCATTTTCTTCCCTTGGGGCATCAGTTACCGATAATAATGCTCTACTATGCCCTTTGAATTCCTTCAAAATAATTTTTCAAACCAAGCTTAAGCAAAAATTTAAAAAAACCTACCCACCTTTTTTCACTTTGTAGGAGCTCGATATTGCATCTGTTGTATCTCTATAATTTCGGATCATCCAGTTCTGAAATTGTGATCTGCAGTAGCCCTCTGTGTCCTATTTCCAATGCCACCAGTCTGATCCAAATTGGATTCTCCAAGGAAGAGTTATGCCAAATCTCCCACAGTGACCTAATTATAGACTAGTTCAGTAGAGCGAACTTGTACGATGTGCCTGTGTCCCTGTTTCGACCTTTGGCTCTAAAAATATATATAAAAGAAACTACACTCCATCCTATTTCTATACCTTCTTACGAAATTTCAATCCGATGCTTAGAGAGAAAGTTATGATGATTGTCCCTAGGTCACCTGCTTGGAATGTAATTCAAGAGTCTGCAAAAAAGACCAACTTCTTCATATCATATCTCCACAAATATAGTGCGAAAAGCTTTGAAATTCAGACCTGAGGTTCAATGCAATTTCGTCTCAAATGGGTTTTTTCTTTCGCTTTTGAAATATCGCATAAAAAAAGTTATAGCAAAAATGCCACGATGACCTATTTGGAGTAGCGAAACCCTAGAATCCAAACCTCTGATACCAAAGGTTATGAAACCAGCTCACAAAAAGATATAAAATATAGATCAACGGCTTAGAATTCAGCCTCTTCGAGGGGCCAACCTCCTTTACATTACACAAATGAATGATTGTTTGATGATTCAAATGACAAAACCTCCTTTCTATATATAGGAGTCTAAGAAGTCACAATATAACCCAGCCGACCTAACAATAATAATATAAAGGCACAAAAATAACAATAGAGGGATTCTATGGGGCACAATAATAACATAATGGGGACAATAGGGGCACAACAATATTAATAAGGGAGACAACTACAATAGTAATGGGGTAATCACTAGTATTATAGGGACCTAACAAAACAGGCATGTGAGATCCTTATATGTTGCTATTGTCTTATCATATAACTAGTCAAAAAGCCAATCAACCAAAGTCATCTTTCCCATTTAGATTTTCCCACTGGGGCTTGAGTAACCTCAATCCAGACTGCTATAGAAAAATGATAAGTCACAGATAACTGATCCACAATTTTCTCACTATTGTAAAATATACATCTACCTTTCCCTACTTAGTTCCTATTTTGTTCATTATTCAAGATGAACAATTTATTGGCTAGGGCTAACCACAAGAGAATGATACATATTAGATCTAGTGAAGAAATCTTGGAGGAGAGGAGTTTAAAAAAGAGAGCCAAAAGAATAAAAATCGTATTCAACCCAACCACACTAGAATCGGTGCAGAAATTATATAAGGGCAGGATTTTCCATAAAAGATAGGGAGTACCTAATCTATTGGAAGGAAGAGGAAAACATAATGAAAGGAGAAATGCATAAGCAATAAATTCGGTGCTAAAAAATCTCAAAGAGGACATTGACATGTATGACCCAAGGTCCACTAGAGAAAGTGGGAGAGGTGGGGGAAAGGGGAGGTATTCTCTCGACCATGAGTCGTTGGGTGAGAATGATTTGATCCAATCTTCTTCTCATTAAAATATTCAAGGTGGCTACTTGTGCTTGGGGATCATTGATTTTATTGTGGATTCTTTGGGTTGATCACATTGGTTCTTGTTAAATCCGTAGCACTCATGAACATTAAAGTTAGGAGCCATTAATGTTTAAGTCACATTATATGGTGAATATGTGACCAATGAAATACAATATCAATATTTATGTTAGAAGTTCCGTGGTTAAACTACCTAATAAGTAGGGGTGATATAAATAAGTTAGATATGATGAACGGTGTGTGTGTTGGAGATGTAAGCATGAAACTTTATCATCAAATATTTATATTTTTTGTCCATCATTGTCTTAATTCTATGTGTGTGCCTTGACCATATGGCCCTAATATTGGTTGAATATTATTCCCTTGAGATTTTCTGTTTTGTTTGAATCACTGTTTTTTCTGATGATCGTGACATTTTCTTTGACCTCTAGAAAAACACTCTTAGTTCAAGTACTACTTGTGTATCTAAACTTCCATGGTGGATTAGTGTACTGCTATGTTTGCTATCATTAATGATTTTCCTCAGCAAATAGATACATTTCTATAATAAATATCCAACTCACAAATGTTTTTGCATGTTTAGATAGATACATGATGGATTTGGCTAAACTGATAAAGAATCTTGGGACTTTAGAAAAGTATGTGGTTTAAGATTTATTTGAGACGATTTAAGAGGATCCAAGAAGGAAAAAAGAGAATTTTGGATTTAAAACTACTGCCAAATTTTTGTGATGCTTGTTTTCTTGAAGTAGATCCTGATCAAGAGTGTGATTTGTTATTTTTTTTAAAAAGAGTGTAATTAAAATCTCACATTTGAGAACTTAATGGAAAACGTTGAAGAATTTTCAAATAAAGCATTACACATTTTTTATTAGTGAACTTTTGTGTCTAGAAGATATTGTCTTTAGTTGTGAGAGTTCGCATTCCACATAACCATTTCAAGAAGATGATTGGTATCTTTGATGTTTTCAATTGGGTTATTGTTTCTTAGAAGCTTAAGCTTGAAGGTTTGTAGGATTCCATTTGCTAAGGAAGTGAATTTGAAATTCGATGAAAACTTGGAAAATGATTTGTTGAAGATGGTATTGCTGACATATTTGAGAGGAAACAAGAAGAAGAATAAGAAAATAATCTTAGAGGTGATGAAAATAGGTTCAGGAAAAATTGAAAATCATGAATTGAAACAATTTTTGTGGGACTTGTAGTTCAATACTACTGTAATCCACAAGGAAATTCTTCTGCAACATTTGGAAATGAAGTGTTGACTTCATGTGTTGTGAATATTGGTGCTAAAGTTGCATATGTTTTGTGTATTGAGGATGGATTCGCTATGCCAGTAATAGGTGTGACTCTCCCATATGGTGGGGAAGATATATCAAGGTGTCTCTCTGATCGCAATTCTCTGATGATGACCTTCAAGCAGGTCTGGTGTTATTTTTATGGTTGTTGGTGAAAAAATCAATGACCCACATTGTCATGTGCCAAACAAATATAGTGTGGTGTATCTGATAAGACAAGTACCCTCACAAAAGGAAAACTCTTTGTTACTAGTGCTAAAGTTCTATCATATATGCAACTGGGAGAATTTATCAAAATAGTTACTCCTTGGTGTAATATTTAACGATAGAATCTTAACCTTACCCATGCAGCTATGACCTTATTGCAATCTTCTAACTTCGTCTTCCCATTATAAAACTGGAGGTATTACTAAATTCCCACCAATTATAGCCATGAATCCACAGTCATTGTCAATAGCATTGAAGCGCCAAAAACATGCGATATTTTTCAAGAATTCAATGCCAGATTTAATCCTCACAATTTAAAAAACTAATGCAACAACCCTCATACTTCTTAAAGCATTGATTTAGGGTTGACTCTATAATTTCAGTGGCTTTCAAATAGAGGTTGGATATAAAATGGTTCCCAAGCTAGCAAAAACTCCGCCACTCTTCCGAATGCAATAGAGCTTTAGATATAAAATGATTTATTGTTTTCATTATCGTTCCAACAAGATTTCATTTGATTTCTATGGTGACCTCCACTTCAAACACATTCAACAAAATCGATTCAAACAGAGTTGAGCAGTGATCATCTATTGACAAGGGTAGTGGTAGACTACATATATCACTTCCATTTCTTTTGCGAGCCACCTACGACTACGTATATGAAGGGACATGGGACCAAGAATACTGCTTGCTTAACTTCCAAAAAATTTGAAGCTCTTGTCGGAAAATATGTAAAACATTTAATTGATGGGATAGATATTTTGGTTGGTAACTGGAAGATGATGTTTGAGCGTGGAGTGTCTACACCTTCATTTGCAGAGGATTATTTAAAGGATATGGAATAACATGCCAGAATAGGAATTTTGGTGGCCTTGATAGAAGACTACTGACAATGTTGGCCATTTATAATCCATTTAAAAGGAAGGTAGTTATTGTCATAGAAGGTCTAAAGAAAATGGGCATACACCGAATCATGGTTACAAGATATAACTGGACAACAACTCAAGTTGTTTTGCAAGAATTGTGTACTTAATATGTCAAAGCTAAGGACATTTCTGCTGGAAACGCTGAAACAATTAGTTCTCTTTAGAAGGATGGAGTTTATGACATGCAATGGGAAGCCATATATAAATCATGGGAACTCAATTGGGTGAAAAAGAAGCACTTCTCATTCTCAGTTTCTTGGATGAAAACTTTTAAAATGTTAAAAGTATTCCACCATTGAAATGAAACACGATAGGCCACATCAATATCATTTTCCGAATATGTAAAGCTGACAATTTTGTAGTAGTCTGAGGTGCTCTCAAGAAAATTTAATTAGAAGCCTGGATCTCACATTCACAATACTTATAAAATATATGGGTGATGGGGGCTGTTCAAAAACACATCGTTGGTTATGCACCAATTAAAATCCTTTAATTGGAAATCGAGATCATCCAAATAGACATCTTAAATTGGTTCGAGCTCTAGATCAATGAAATGTAGGTCCCCTACCCCTGCCATAGACCTTGCCTTAGTAGAACTAGGTGCCCTAGAAGATTGATTTTTTCTCATCATAGGAGAGCCAAAACTAACCACTGGTTGTGATTTTTCTATCATCAATACTTCTAAGTTAATTAGAAAAGCCTTGCTACCGAATTGGTTGCCGATAAATGATGATCATAGACCTGCAATAGAATCTTGATATCATTCTTCCCTTGCCCAAGGGAAACTTTAGACTTCTAGTTCCAAATAGGGCATCAACCAAAGATTCTTCTTATCTATTTTAGAAACCAACTCCCTCTTTCATAAAGGAGTCAAACACATAAGGAAGAAGATTCGCAAGTTCATCCATCACAACCTTAATATGGAGGTTGGAATTAGTTTTACTGAGCCTTTATAGGTATGCATCAAATGTGCCAATCAGAAGGTCTCATCAATTCAATAGTAGAGACTTTTTCAAGAAGATATCGATGGACATACAATCCATAATGCCAAATCTTAATAAGGCTCATAGAAATGAATCAACACCATTATTTAGAAGGTAAAATGGTCTTTAACGCTTTAGTCTTGCTTATTCTACCTTCTCCCTTTGAGACTAATGTCTCTTTGTTATGATCTTAAATCCTCTCATGCTTCCCAAGTAATCCATATACTTTTGAAGAGAACTTATTTTGTTGCAATGCAAGACATTGATCTTAATATCAAATTTCTTTTCTTTGTATATATCTCCATTAAAATATTCCTTTTGAAGTTTGTGCTACAATTTTGGAAAAGAGTTAATATGAAGATTACATTATAAGATTCTTTGGCATTGTTTCATGTGCCTCCTATAGGCATATAGATATAGTTGAATAACCACTATTCCTCCTATCTGCACCCTCAAGGGATAAGTGACCACTGTTCTATAAAGATATGTTAGGGATTTTCACTCGCACATTCTTGCATATTCATGGAGAAATTTGCGTCATCAAATCTTCAGTTTTGTGGCATAACAATCATGCAGTATATATGCCAAATGGATTTCTTCCAAATAATATTCATAACTTCTTACCACACTTGTAGAGACGTTTAAAAGTTTTGGTGAATCTACAATTAAAACAATGCCTTAGAAATGGGTTTTCTTTCTATTTTCCATGGATCTTATCATTCTTATCCATTGTCTCTATAGATTCTAAAGCAACAATTCTTAATTCATCTACTTATATGGAAGATACATATTAGATATATCTTTGACTGCTTAGGACTCACTGTAAACTCCACAGTATTCACCTTGGGACCTTATATCTTGGACAATATGTTTATTTCTTGACAACCAAGAATATTCCTATAAGCCAATATTATCACATCATAAGGCAATGAAAAAATAAAAATTTTACTTTTGAAGAAGAAACATATAATAATGAAATTTATGAAGTTTTTGTATCCTTAGGTTCATTAAATTTGTCACAATTGATACCATGAGAGTACAATACAAAGCGTCAGCGAAAGCTTCCATACCCAAAATTTTCATTGGGACGATGTTAGAGAGCATATATTCCAACCTCCCATGAATCCCAACACAATATAGGAGCATTGTTTCTGAATCCATGAAGAGATTTTCTCCACATTCCTTGGTAAACCTGATGATCTACGACCTTCCCTCAAACATAAGAGACCAACACTGGGTCCCTTAAAGTACCATACAATATTCATAAAAAATTGGGTGAAGTTTGAAAATTGAGGATTATTAAGGTCACACTGTGGCTAAAACAATTCAACTCCACTTTTTTATTTTGAAAAAATATGTGTGCACTGAGCCATGATTGCATGTGCTTGAGAAGCATATCTTTTTTGTTTTGTTCACTAGAATGCCTCAACTGAGTTTGATATAACACCAATACAATACTATTGTGTGAAGTGAATTTCATAGGTATTTTACACAAATTACAAAGTATATGAACTTTAGGTAAGAAATCATTAGTGGCTAGACAGTAAAGAATGGTATTTTTCAAAGATTACAAAGTATATGAACTTTAGATTGGAAATCATTAGTGTTTAGATAGAAGTTAGAGAAATATTATAGATATATAATTAAATATTGATCATAGCTCTTTTATTTCAAAATATATACATAGGTGCATGGGAGGGTAGATCGATGAGGAATCCCCTCCAAGCTTTCTTCTAGGCCATTCTTAACTCCTTTCTCACTCTTGTATTCTCTTGTTATGAAGCAGGATCTATGCATGTGTGGCTTTTCCTTTTGGGGTTGGGCCAAGATCTCTGATAGATCACAAATTGAACCCTTTTTCTTTGGTTGTGGCACAAGAATTGATATAGTTTTTCATAATAGTAATGGTCCTACATTGCGTGAAATTCGTTGGATTTTATTCTTTAGGGGAATCCAAAAGATACATCAAGCACTTCCATCTCCAATGCACGTAGTTGTGAATTATTTAATCACTTGCACAGAGAGCAACAAACTGGTCATGATATCTGCTACCAAGAGATATGATAACTTGCTTGCAAAGTGATCCACTGTATTTGGAATGATTTTTCAATGAATTTTTATTTCTTAGAAATAAATCACCATCTCCATATCTCTAGGACTTAAAATGTTAGGAATAAATTATATTTAAATAACAGGTTAAACAATGACTTGTATTCATTTAATTTGAAAAATTTGCATGATTTATCTAACACACTTTAAATCATGCCCTTACAATTTGGAATATGAAAACCCTAAGAAATGTTTTTGGCATATCTGCAAATATCTTAATGTCTCATGTCTTTTTCCCTGTTTTGATTGTTACAATCGAGATGCTACTAAACTTTGAGGATGGACAATCCTTATTAAAATCAATCTTCAAGAAATTATTATTTCTCTTGAAATATGTAGATTCAACATTCTTTTTTCGAAAATATGACTAGCCAGTCTATTCCTTGGCATTCGTAAACTTGTGTGAGGATTGGTTTTAACAAGTCACTTATTAACTCTTCCTAACTCCCTTCTCACTCACCTACTCCCATCATATGATGGAAGATCTATTGTTTGAATTGTGCCTTCAACCCTTGTGATTGGGCCAAAATCTCTACTATATCTTCAACCTTCCTCTTAAATAGCTATAGTTTTCTCAATAAACCCAACTATTCCATGAATATGAATCAATTAGAAATCCCCCCTTGTATCTTCCCTTAGGAAAATCCAACTTGAAAAAATATTGCTCCTAAAATAAATTATGTTCAATTTCCTATCATTTGGGCAGTTGTATCCGCAAATGAAGTATGCCAAAGTTACTAGAATATGTGGTTTAACATAGTTTTCAAACTTACCGAGGAAGCATTTACCCTCTTCACCAAGACTGGCATAGACAATATAGTGTTAAAATTGGCAACTAGGGCCAAACTCCATGCGGGTCATCTTATTTATGGTAGCTGATATTTTTCTTGGATTCCTCTCATCGAGAGGTGTAGGATTGATCTAAATATCATCTGATTCCGATAAGTATTCATGGAGTTATGAATTTATTTGCGTTATAAGACAATTCATCAAGGTTGGCTAGAAACCAAATAAACCCCGTATGTGCTCAATGTTTTAGTATAAATAGAGGGTGGCCTTCAAGTCATTTCAACACACTTGGGATCTCTTCCTCTCTCTACTTGTCTTTGGGTATTAGTAGGAGGAGAGGAGAGATCCTAAGGAATAACGTTGCCCTGATCCAAAGGGCAGAAAGCCAGAGTTGCCGGAAAAGCCAAAAAAGCTAGAACTACCAGAAAAGCTAGAGAATCCAAAACTATCGGAAAAGCCAAAACTGCTGGAAAAGCTAGAACTGCCGAAAAAGCCGGAACTGCTAGAAAAGCCAAAAAAGTCGGAAATGCCGGAATTGTCGGAACTACCAAAAAAGCCGAAACTGCTGGAAAAACCAGAACTACTGGGACTGCCAGGACTAACTGGAACTGCCTGGAATAGTCAGAATTGCCAGAACTACCGGGAACTGCTAAAACAACCGGAGCATCTGTCTCCGAAGGAGAGCAACATGCAAGGGACAACTAACTAACATTGAGATAGTTGTATGGTACTTAACAATAAATACACCAAGCATGCAATGTTACAGCTAGCATGCAAGGGACAACTAGCATGAAACAACAAGCATGCTAGGGACAACAAGAAAGCAAGGGACAACAAGCAAGCAAGGTGCAACCGACACATAGGTCAGGATGACAACATGGTGCAGCAATGGCACATAATGCAATACAGTGATGGATACAGTCATGATTAATGAAGCGTGATGAGATGCAACATAGTGATGATGGGTGAAGCACGGTGAGGTGCAGCATGATGACGAAATGCAACAGAATGATAGGTGAAGGAGTCACCTTGGAGAATTAGTTGAAGCAGCATGTCTTCAACTGATCTCATGTATCATCTTCTTAGAGATGATCTATGCTCTTATCTAGATAAGTCAAAGTGTTGAATTCTGTTGTGAACATACTATCTCTCTCTCTCTCTCTCTCTCTACTGAACTATTGAGAAACATATAAGAAGAATTGATCAAGGGTTTCCCCACATTGGGGTTTGTCCTTGGCTAGCGTCACATCTTGTGTCCTTTTATCTTGGCTTGTCTTTTGCGATTTATGTTTATGTTCTATTTGCAGTTTACTTTAATGCTGATGTGATTGCTAATTTGGAAAAGATATGGAGCTAGCTGTGAAAATTGAAATAAATTGCTCTAAGCATAGAACATACCTAAAATTAACATGGTATCAGAGCTAAGGTGAAGACAATGCCCAAGCAAGAGTGAAAGAGCAATCACCGAAGACAATTGGGAAAGGACAAAAGGATTATTGGATTCCTCATACCTCTTCAAATTCACCAAGGGTGAAGTTGAAGTAGAGAATATTATCAGAATGGCGCAACAAAATATGGCCTACCTAAAGATCACTTCATTGGAAGATCGGATCTCAGGTTGGAAGGAAAGGCAGATAACTAGTTCGCCCATTATGCGAAGGAGTGTTCGAATGACAGGGACACATCACTTGATGATCATAACAATCATTCCAGGGACATCTTCAATGATCAAAGGAATGACAGGTAATGCAGGTCATCAAGGAAATGGCCGACTTTTCATAGAAAGCAAGGAACCCCAGGTATGAAGAATCAAATGTTGTTTCTGATAAGATAAAGAAGCGTTATCTTGTATTGGCCCTCTCCTTCAGATTCTTTGGGAATCTAGCTTATAGATTGTAGTGCTTCAAGGCACTTCATCAGATAGATGGGTGCACTCTCTAATTTGGTAGAGATGGAAATAATCGTGGGATTATACTTGGAGCCGATGCCACCTATCCCGGAAAGGGTGTAGGGAATGTTAACCCTCAATTGAATAAGGGTAACTCGATTCATTTATTGAATCTCTTTTATGTACCTGATTGCAAGAAAAACCCGGTGTCCATCTCGAAAATGGAAGTCAAAGGTTTCAGGGTGGCATTCATCAATGGAAAGGTACGTGTTAAAAAATATAATTTTCAAACATGCTTTTTCTCATGGGTTCAAGATTGGCAATTTGTATCAAGTTGCAGGATGGTCCATTGGGGAACATGTCAATTGACATATCGCATCTATAACACTGAAGGTATACCTATGGGGCCCTACTTGATGCGAGTCAAATGGTGATAGGGATGTATGAATTCAAGTAGAGCATGAAGGTACATGTCTGAGATGAACCGAAGGGAAATCTTATAAGGGGACCATTCCCCTCATGCAGTAGGTCCACAGGTTTGGGACAACCTGAGGAGTTTGAGATTCATGATCGGGAATCTCATGTATATAGGTGGAAGAAAGCCCTCTATGGCTTGAAGGAAAACACCCCGAGCGTAGTATGAGAGGATTGATAGCTCTCTGTTGAAGCTGAGATTCACTAGGAGTGAAACTGATCCAAACCATTACCCGAAGGTTGTGGATGATAGACCTCTCACACTGGCACCTTATGAGGATGGCCTATTTCTGACAGGTGCAGACCCTCTCATTGCAGAAGTAAGATGGAGTTGGATTCTGGACGTTGAATGATAAATTGCAAGCCTGTGACTACCTCGAGGATCTTAACTTTCAGAAGTTATATGGTAGTGATGTCGGACCAGATTTAGGAAATGCCTCTGAGTTTCATAAACTCATTCGCGTTGATGTTCTTGGTGAACTTCTGTCTAGACATATGTTTTGCAGTTAGCATGGTGAGCTCATATTTGGTTGAGCCTCATTGGATTGGTGCCAAGAATCTTTTGAGATATCTTCGGGGCACAATCTCTCATGGATTGAGTTACACTGCCGGAAATATGAAACTACATGATTATTCAAATGCTGATTGGGTAGGTAGTGTGGAGGATCACTAGAGCACTTCTCAGTGCTAGTTCTCTTTGGATTCTACTTCGATATCATGGATGAGTAGGAAGCAGAAGTTGGTTGCTATAAGCACCGCCGAGACCGAATACATAGCTATGAGTATGATCTCGTGTGAAGCTGCATGGTTGCAGAAGCTCTTAAGTGAGCGGTTTGTACACATGATGAATACCACTGTGATTCTCTGTGACAACTAGAGGTGGGATTGGATTATTGAGGAATCCCGTATTCGATGATTTCTCTAGTAGATAGACATCAGATACTGCCTTATCTGGGATATGGTAAGTGTCATGCGGAAAGAGTTATATTTGCGGACAAATCTAACCTCCCTAGGAGTCTAAGACTCTCTAGTGACAAACAAACCAAACAAGAGCAATCCTTCTC
>APFE030306185.1:175543-200012 GCA_000404065.3 Pinus taeda
TCTAATTAAGAGAGTTGAGAGAATGCAATTTTTTCAATAAACACAACTTTCTCAAAAGACAATCAAAGAAACAATTTTCTTTTCTCTTTCAAAACACACAAAACAAGACCACTCTCTACTTAACAAAAAAATTCTTTTCTCTTTCAAAGATATCAAATGTTACTCTAAAAGAAAATATCGCAAAGGAGATCGTTGATATTTCCTATTTAACAAAAAGCATGTAAAGCTAATCTAATCAAAGCAATTGTAAGATCTAAGCAAATCTATGAAAATCACTCAAAAGCGAAACAAAGGAAATGTATCTAACTTTTCAACTAGGATTTTAATCTAAGAAGCAAAAGCTTACTAGGATGATTCTTGGGATGTTTTACTTGGTAATGATCAATCAAAGGACTAGTTTATGCAGAATCACAAACTAATCAAAACAAAAAATTCAATCTCTTTTGTTCTTTTTTTAAAATGAAATTCACAACTTTAAATGAACAAGTTTATTGAAATTTTGTAAAGAGGCAACACAAAGATAGGTCGCTCACGAGGGTAGATTTTGAGACTGGTCTGACTCCTAAGAAAACCGACAAAACCAGAGATATCTAAGGCTTTGCGACTTCTAAACCCAAAGTCACTATAGGACCAATATAAAAACCAAACCCTAAGGCTAAAATCTCAAGGAATTTCACTAAAACTTTCAACACTAATGGACAAAGTATAGGTGAAGATTTTTGACAGTCAACCAGTGGTTCTGGGCAGAAAAATCTAAGAAAAACAAATTCAAAAGGGAGAAACTGATAAAAAAGGGAAATTTTTTAAACTTTACCAGGGTACGCAGGCAACCTGTTTAACCAGGTGCGTGCACGCTCTGTGTACACAGATACAGTGCGCACAAGTACGCACTGTGTCCAACTCAGAGGGTGCGTACTTAGGTAAAACAAAGAAAAACTAAGTTTTAATTTAACCCTAAGCTAAGCCACCCAAAAACACAGTCAAGCAACCAAAAAGCAAAAGAAACAAGACTCTTTTCAGATCAAAGTAACAATCAAAGGAAAAATCAAAACCATTAATGGATTCCCCAGTGGAGTCGCCAATTTGTCATGCGGAACGAGTTATATTTGCGAACAAATCTAACCTCCCTAGGAGTCTAAGACTCTCTAGTGACAAACAAACCAAACAAGAGCAATCCTTCTCTAAACATGCATTTACCATACAAGAAATCAAGTGTTTAGATCCTACCTGTAGTCCAACGCTGTCGTAGTAGTCTAGCCTCGTCGATCCGGATGAGCTCCTCCTTCACTTCGAAACCTACATTCACTAACAATCAAACGATTAAATAGCACCTGAATATCTCATAAAATAAAACATGTTCAACATACAGACCAAGGAGTATATGAAACAACTCATTAATAACAAATTGTTGAGAAGAATGGACTTATTTGTATTAATAGGAAACAAAAGAAACCATTACAACCTGAGCGTTGGTGTTGTGCAAGTTCCTCCCAGTGTCCAGCAAGAGTTTTCCTTTACTTTGATAAGCTCACCCACTTCCAAATGAAACAAGAAAGGATGGGAATCTCTCCTCAAAAGTTTCTACAAGGAAGTCCTAATTCCAGCAGCATCTACCCTTAGGAATATTCAGCTTTCAACCTCCCTCCTTCTGGCCCAATGCCTGTATTTATAGTGCTCTAGAGGAAGTTAATTAGGTCCCAACATCAATGGTATACTCCCTCTTTTGGATGGGGTAGCTCCTCTCTTGATGGGATAAGTTCCTCTATCATAGGGATGCATGAACCATCTGGAGGCGCTCAATACACGTCAAACACTCTTCTAGAAGGCTCTAGAAGTGACCACAAGTAACTTTTTAGAGATGAAACTCGCGCCTTTTGACCTTTACAGGGGTACGCACCCAATCTTTAGCTTACAAAGCATATAAATATGCAGGTACAGTGTGTTAGGAGTGCCTACACGCAGGCAAGGTAGAGAGAACCTGCGTACCCAGAGATAAACATGTTTTAAAGTGACTTTCTCTCTTTTTGAAGTTTGACATGAAGAGCAAAGGTTTGAGGCTTGACAAAGAGGACAACATGGCTATTTAACTGCAGATAACCATGGTGACAAATTTCAATGTAACAGTAAGTCGATGAGCGAGGAGGCTCCATCATATTGAGACTGATGTATAGGTCGCAGACATTTTGTCAAAACCCAGGGGAAAGGTCAAATCTGTGACTTTCTCGAATGACTTGGAGTTGTGAGAGACCTTCTTATAAGGGTTCTGCATGTTGCGTGCATTGAGCTCTGGGGGGCTTGGGGTACTTACTGGAGCAACATACGACCACATGGTGACTCACCCTCCCTTGGTGGTGCACTATGTACAAGATGACAGGTTCAACCTTCCCCTGTGATACCCCGTGGTGACTGTGGAACAGGATGATTAGTTCTCCTGTGGGCCGGGATAATTAGTTCTCCCGTGACAATTGTGGAACAGGATGATTAGTTCTCCCGTGGCAACTGTGGAAAAAGAGGATTAGTTCTCCAGTGGCAACTGTGGGACAAGATGATTAGTTCTCCTGTGGGCCAGGATGATTTTTTCTCCATGGCAACTATGGAACAGGATGATTAGTTCTCTTGTGGGCCAGGATGATTTGTTCTCCATGGTGACTGTGGAACATGATGACTAGTTCTCTTATGGGCTAGGATGATTAGTTCTTCGTGGCATCCACTGACAGGATGATTTGTTCTCCTGTGGACAGGATGATTAGTTCTCCTGTCAAGGCATCCTACCCATGCAGTCTGGGACTCATGGGAAGTACCTTTCATTTGATCAATGGGAAGGGAAATGAGGGTAGGGACCATAATAGTTCTATCGATGGATGCATCGTTGTATCTACCATAATCCCTATGCTAGGATGACCTCCATTGATTTGGGATCAATGAAACTGATCTGGGATCAGTATGAGTTGTTTGAGACACTCTCTTATGACATTGATATGGGATCAGTATGAGTGGTTTGAGGCACTCTCTTGTGATATTGATCTGGGATCAATAAAACTAACTTCGGGTTAGTAAGAGTGATGTGACACACTCTCTTCAGATGAAACTGACTTCGGGTCGGTAGAGAATGGTATGAGACATTCTCGATCAATTCTTCTTCTTCATGGTTTAGCAGAGCAGAGCAAAGTAGAGCTTAGCAGATCAGACCAGAGCAGAGCAGTACAGGGCACTGATGGCAGAGATAGTACAATCAGACATATGGATCAGTAGATGGAGTTCTCCCTAGTTGAGAGGGAGTGTTAAAATTGGCAACTAGGGCCAAACTCCATGTGGGTCATCTTATTTATGGCAGCTGATATTTTTCTTAGATCCCTCTCATCGAGAGGTGTAGGATTGATCTAAATATCATCCAATTCCGATAAGTATTCATGGAGTTATGAATTTATTTGCATTATAAGACAATTCGTCAAGGTCGGCCAACAATCAAATAAACCCCACATGTGCTCAACGTTTTAGTATAAATAGAGGTGGCCTTCAAGTCATTTCAACACACTTGGGATCTCTTCCTCACTCTACTTGTCTTTGGGTTTTACTAGGAGGAGAGATCCTAAGGAATAATGTTGCCTTGATCCAGAGGGCAAAAAGCAGGAACTGTCGGAAAAGCTGGAACTGCCAGAAAAGCCGAAACTGCTGGAAAATCTGGAAATGCCAGAAAAGCTGGAAATGCCAGAAAAGCTGGAAAAGATGGAACTACCGGAAAAGCCGGAACTGCCGAGAATAGTCGAAATTGCCAGAACTGCCGAAACAACTGGAGCATCTGTCTCCGAAGGAGAGCAACATGCAAGGGACAACTAACTAACATTGGGACAGTTGTATGGTACTTAGCAGCAAATACACCAAGCATGCAATGTTACAGCGAGCATGCAAGGGACAACTAGCATGCAACAACTAACATGCTAAGGACAACAAGCATGCTAGGGACAACAAGAAAGCAAGGGACAACAAGCAAGCAAGGTGCAGCCAACACATAGGTCAGGATGGCAACATGGTGCAACAATGGCACATAATGCAATAAAGTGATGGGTACAGTAATTATTAATGAAGCGTGATGAGATGCAACTTAGTGATGATGAGTGCAACATGGTGCAACGTGGTGAGGTGCAACATGATGACGAAATGCAACACAACGATAGGTGAAGGAGTCACCTTGGAGAATTTGTTGAAGCAACATGTCGTCAACTGATCTCATGTATCATCTTCTTAGAGATGATCTATGCTCTTATCTAGATAAGTCAAAGTGTTGACTTCTGTTGTAAACGTACTATCTCTCTCTCTCTCTGCTTAACTATTGAAGAACATATAAGAAGAATTGATAAAGGGTTTCCCCACCTTGGGGTTTGTCCCTGGCTAGCACCACATCTTGTGTCCTCTTGTCTTGGCTTGTCTTCTACGATTTATGTTTATGTTCTATCTGCAGTTTACTTTAATGCTGATGTGATTGCTAATCTGGAAAAGATATGGAGCTAACTGTGAAAATTGAAATAAATTGCTCTAAGCATAGAACATACCTAAAATTAACATATAGCTATCTAACCAAACTTTGGTTTAGATTAGATGGGAACAAATGAAAATAAATATGAACAAGAAAAGGCAAAATGGAATTTTGTACTAATAAGAAACCTAGGAAATAAAAACCCCATCAAGTATATGAGTGTAGGGTAGACCATTTTTACTCTTTGTATAATATTCAAACACTATGACATACGTTATGAGTCAAAAGCCATTGAGATTTAGGGCTGAAGAAATAACCTAAGCATTGGTATCACAAGAATAGGAGTAGAGCTATGTGTTCTTTCCTTCAGGTTACATCCAAGGGATGAATCCAACTTTATTAATGAATAATGAAGTAATGCTGGAAAATATATGCAATTTTCTAAGACTTTGAATGCTCAAACCATACAGGGAAACCCTTTATCTCTTCTTCCACAATGATATGGACAATATTATAGGGTTTTGAGCCCTTTCTAAATCTATGAATTTCATTGGACTTAATCCTGTCCTTTTCATTCCGTTTTATTTTAGCAAATGAAATATTTTCCTTATGAATGTTTTTGGAATCTAACAATTTACATTCTAACTTTCTCAGGTGAATTTTCTCCATATTAAACTCATTTATTTTGATCTTTGGCATGTGATAATCAAGATTCACTCGTTTACATTTGCTCAAGTTGATTTATTTGTAGATAAGAAAATTACGTTGCTTAACTTTATTGGATTATGTCCCCTTTATTTCCATCTTTGTTAAATTATGGTATGTTCTATGCTTCGAGCAATTTACTTATTTTTATTCTTATTAGCCATATATTAGTAATCACATATAAATTAAGTAAAGTGCAGATAGAACATTAAATGATCAACAGAAAAAAAGCCAAGACAAGAGACACAAGATGTGGTGGCTAGCCAGGGACAAACCCCAACGAGGGGAAACCCTTTGATCAAATCTTCTTTTATCTTCAATAGTTCAACAGAGATAAATAGTACAAAATCTGAATTCTGTAATTTTATATCAGTAGCAACAAACCCTAGATCAGCAAAGTCAAACTTGGTCAAACTAGTTGAAATTGACCTCTAAAACACTTGGTCAATTACCGGTCAACTTGTCCTCGAACAGCCTGAAGAAACAACGCTTGAATAGCCCCAAAAAAGTTCACTCAATTTGCGGATTTCTGAAGTCAATTTGTAGCCTTAAACTAATGCAGTCAACACCAGTCAAATCAGAGGTCAAATCATCTCAATTTTTGTGCCAAGAATTGGGACTTGCCTAGGAGAGGCAACCACACCCAATCTGCACTCTTGGAAGGTCAACGCTGGTCAAAGAGATAACTAGCTGCCCTAGCATCCTTCTTTCTACATCTTCCTTGCCTAGGACGTCTTCCTTTCAGCCACACGTGAGAGAGAGAGAGAGAGAGAGGCTCCTTTTATGCGTAGGAGAGAGAGAGAAGATGAGTGAATTGAATTGTCCAAATGAGGAGAATGCTCCTTGTATTTATATGCAAACGTTGAGGTTGAATAGACATGACTATTGGGCTTCTGAGCTTACATAAGTTTGTTGGCCGACCTTGACAATTTTTCCATAATCAAAATAAATTCATATCTCCATAAATACTTATCGAAATTGGGTGATCTTTAGATCAATTCTACACCTCTCAATGAGAGGAATCTAGGAAAAATATCAAAAGCCACAAATAAGGTGATCCACATGGATTTTGGCCCTAGTTGCCAATTTTAACACTCCCTCTCAACCATGGACAACTTCATCTGCAATCCGTCAGACCGTTGCTGCTATTCATCCATCAAATGCACTGTCTTTTACAACTTGACCCCACTCTGCTTTGCTCTGATAGAACTATGAAGAAGAAGAAATGATCGATGATGTATCATACCATCTTCCATTGACCCGAAGTCAGTTTCAAAGTGTGAACCACTCTCACTGATCCTTGATCAGTATCATTGATCCCAGATCAATGGAGGTCATCCTAGCATAGGGAGTACGGTAGATACAACAATGAGTCCATCAATAGTACTACTATGGTCCCTATCCTCATTTCCCTGCTAATTGATAAGATGAGAGGTACTTCCCATGAGTCCCAAACTGCATGGGTAGGATGCCTCGACAGGAGAAATAATCATCCTGTCCACAGGAGAATGAATCATCCTGCTCCACAGTCGCCACGAAGAACGAATCATCCTGGCCCACAGGAGAACTAATCATCCTGTTCCACAGTCGCCACAGGGTGTCACAGGGGAAAGTTGAACCTTTACCCTGTACATAGTGCACCACCAGGGGATGGTGAGTCACCCTGTGGTCACATGTCACTCCAAGAAGTACCCCGCCCCCCCTAGAGCTCCCAGAGCTCAATACATCATACTCAACCCTCATAAGAGGGTCTCTAAACGACACCAAGTCGTTCTTGGAAAGTTAGGAATTTGACCTTTCCTAGGGGCTTTGTCAAAATGTCGGTGACCTGTTCATCTGTACCGATATGTTGGAGCCTTATTGCTCCTCGCTGCACCATATCTCGAATATAGTGGCACCTGATATCGATATGCTTGGAGTGACCATGAAATACGAGATTCTCTGATAAATGGATCCTGCTCTGGTTGTCACATAGAATCACGGTGGTATCCAATGTAAATCTAAACAACTTACTGAAGAGATTTCGCAACCAGACTGCCTCACAGGAGGCCATGCCAGCAACAATGTACTCTCCCTCGATGGTGCTCAAAGCCACTGACTTCTGCTTCCTTCTCACTAAGATATCGAGGCAGATCCCAAAGAGAAACAACACTTGGAAGTGCTCTTTCGGTCCACCACACTGCCTGACCAATCATCATCAATATACCCAAGTAGTCTCACATCTTCGGCAGTGTATTTCAACCCATGAGTGATTGTTCCACGAAGATATCTAATAGATTCTTGGCACCAATCTAATGTGAGTGGTGAGGCTCAATCATATGTTGACTCAATGTGTTGACTGAAAAGCATATATCTGGACGAGGGTTCACCAAGAACATTATTGCTCCGAAGAGTTGATGATACTCGGTAGCATTTTGTAAAACAGGTCCGACAACACTACCACTTAACTTCTTGAAGTCAAGCTCCATAGGGGTAGTTACGGGCTTGCCGTTCACCATGCCAAATCTCTCCAATATCTTCACCACATATTTTCCTTGAGATAGGAAAATATCCCTTGGTTTCTGCTAGACTTCCAGTCCTAGGAAATAGTGCATAAGTCCCAGGTCTTTCATCTCGAACTCAGAAGCCAGCTCCCTCTCACATTCGTGAATGAGAGGATCTGCACCTGTTAGAAAGAGGTTGTCAACATATAGCACCAGTATGAGAGGCTTGTCATCTATAATGTTAAAGTAAAGGTTAGGGTCGACTTCACTCCTAGTGAATCCCAGCTTCATCAAGTAGCTATTGATCCACTCATACATTGCTTGGGGTGCTTGCTTTAGCCCATAGAGGGCCTTCTTCAACCTACACACATGAGATTCTCGATCATAAATCTCAAATCCTTTGGGTTGCTCCACATAGACCTCCTCTTTGATCGAACCATGCAGTCTTGACATCCATCTGATGTAGGTTCCATCCTTGCGAAACAGAAAGGGCTATGATCGAGCGGATGGTGGTATATCGGGCAATAGGTGCAAATATCTCGTTATAGTCTATACCTTCCTTCTAGGAGAAGCCACGAGTGACAAAACGAGCCTTATACTTTTCCGCACTTCCATCAACTGCATGCTTTATCTTGTAAAGCCATTTTGAAGTGACAACTGCTTTGTCGTGGGGCCTGGGTACCACATCCCAAACATTGTTTTTCATAATGGATTCATATTCCTCAGTCATAGCATCCTTCCATACTTGACTCTTGACGACATCTATGAATGAAAAAGGCTCATTTTGGATGATTGTGCTCATGACGGTCAGGTATCCCTGATACCTGTTCGGCTTCTTACTTTCATGGAACGTTCCTTGGGGTGCAATGTGTCCTTCAGCATCATCAGTGTTCCCCTAAGCCATGAAGGCCTCTTCCTAGGAGAGGAAGGCTCTTATGGAGGAGGATCAATAGGATCCATAGGTTCTTCCACATCGGGCATCGTCTCATCTTCTTTTTCCTTCAGTTCCTCGGTGTCAGCTTCTTTAGATCCCCTTAAAGTAGGAAGATTGTCTACCTTGTTAAGAGCCATATCTTCATCAAAGGTGACATCATGACTAATCTTGACTTCCCTTTGACTAGCTACATACATTGTATAGCCCTTAGTATTTTCGCTATAGCCCATGAAGATTCCCTTCTTTCCATATGCACCCAATTTGTTCCTTTTTTCTTTAGGCATATGATAATATACAGGGCTTCCAAAAATTCTAAAATGAGATACGTCAGGTTTCTTACCGGTGAACATTTCTTCGAGAGTCTTGGAACCCAATGCTTGATGAGGGCATTGGTTTTGTACATATATGGTGGTATTTGCAGCTTCGGCCCATAGAAACTTCGGAAGTCTTTGACCCTGGAGCATAACACAGACAACTTCCACAATTGTACGATTTTTTCTTTCCGCCACACCATTCTATTTAGGAGTATATGGCATAGTAGTCTCCCTCTTAATGCTAGCCTCTTTGCAAAAGTCATGAAACTCATTGGATTCATATTCAGTGCCATTATCAGTCCTTAAGATCTTGATCTTCTTTTCGGTTTGATTCTCGATCAAGGCTTTGAAGTGCCAAAACCAGGAGAACACTTCATCCTTATTTTTCAATAGTATATCCAAGTCTTGCGAGAATAATCATATGTAAAAGTGAGGCAATATAAATATCCTCCCAAGGAGTTCATAGGCATCATACCGGATATGTCTGAGTGAACCAACTGCAATATATCGGAGGTCTTGCTTTGGCTTGAGGGGAATGGTCCTCTTTTGAGCTTCCCTTCGGCACATCCTGGACATACACCTTCTTGCTCTAATCTGAAATCGAGCATCCCGGTCACTATTTTTCTTACATCGGGTAGAGCTTTATAATGAAGGTGAGCAAACCTCCAATGCCATAATTCGGACTGAAGAGATGTGTCACAAGACATGACACCCAGCACACTTCCACCGACCTAATATAATGAATCAACTCGAAACCCAACAGTAAAAGCATCTTTTAATTTCTTTTTCCATACACGTACCTTGCCATCACTGAAGGCCACCTTGTAGCCTTTGTCTTCCATTGCCAAAATGGACACCAGGTTCTTTTTGAGATCAGGTACATATAATACATCTTGTAAGTGGATGGTATTACCTTGATTCAATTGAAGAGTGACATTTCCTATGCCTTTCACGGGATATTTTGAATTATCTCCAAGAACAATTTCCAGGTTGGTTTCCTTCTCTATTAGATTATAGAGAGATTCTTTGTAACCAATGAAGCGCCTTGAGGCACCATTATTAATAAGCCAATTTCCAAGGAGTTCGAGGGAGCAGTAGTAGATAGAGTTGCTGGTAGATAATATTCATCTTTGCCCTTCTTAATTTCCTTCAGCTTATTTCTAAGAAACAAGACTTGATTTGCATCATTAACTTTAAATAAACTCCCCAGTGTATCGTATATTTCCTTGGAGGTGTTCAGCTCAGAAACATAGGCCACCAAGTGTTTGTTGATAGAGTCCCGAATGATCTTCCTTTCTTTGACTTCTCCCTTGGTCCATTTGTTCCTATCAGCAACAGATGCATTTGATGGAGGCTCAACAATCCCGCCTCTCACATGGTCCAACACTTCCTGCTCTTCTAATGTTAGATTGAGAGACATCTTCCATCCGTGATAGTCGGACTTCTCATGGAGTTTGTTTTCAGTAGGGAAGTGTGTTGAGGACCCCATGATTTCTTTAAGATAGCCTTGCCAACCTTCTCTTCGGTGATTGCTCTTGATATTTCTCTTGCTTGGGCTTTGTCTTCACCTCAGCTTTGATACCATGTTAAATTATGGTATGTTCTATGCTTAAAGCAGTCTACTTATTTTTCTTCTTATTAGCCACATATTAGCAATCACATATACATTAAGTAAAGTGTAGATAGAACATTAAATGATCAATAGAAAATAAGCCAAGACAAGAGACATAAGATGTGGTGGCTAGCCAGGGACAAACCCCAATGCAGGGAAACCCTTTGATCAAATCTTCTTTTATCTTCAATAATTCAGCAGAGAAATAGTACAAAATCTGAATAATTTTATATCAGCAGCAACAAACCCTAGATTAGCAAAGTCAAACTTGGTCAAACTAGTTGAAATTGACCTCTAAAATACTTGGTCAATTTCCAGTCAACTTGTCCTCGAATATCCTAAAGAAACAACGCTTGAACAATGCCAAAAGTTCAGTCAATTTGCATATTTCTAAAGTCAAGTTGCAGCCCTAAACTAGGACAGTCAACACCGGTCAAATAAGAGCTCAAATCACCTCGATTTTCATGCCAAAAATTGCTGCTTGCCTAGGAGAGGCAACCACACCCAATCCACACTCTTGGAAGGTCAACGCTGGTCAAAGAGATGACTTGATGCACTAGCGTCCTTCTTTCTGTGTCTTCCTTGCCCTAGGACATCGTCCTTTCAGCCACATGTGAGAGAGAGAGAGGCTCCTTTTATGCGTAGGAGAGAGAGAGAGAAGATGAGTGAATTGAATTGTCTAAATGGGGAGAATGCTCGTTGTATTTATATGCAAACATTGAGGTTGAATAAACATGACTGTTGGGCTTTTGAGCCTACATAGGTTTTCTGGCCGACCTTGACAATTTGTCCATAATCAAAATAAATTCATATTTCCATAAATACTTATCGGAATCGGATGATCTTTAGATCAATCTTACACCTCTCGATGAGAGGAATCTAGGAAAAATATCAAAAGCCATAAATAAGGTGATCCACATGGAGTTTGGCCCTAGTTGCCAATTTTAACACTCTTTCCTTGTCCCCATCCTGTTAGTTTCCCATTTCATAGTTCTTCCACCATTCATCTCAAGCCATGTTGTCTTCTTCCTTCATTTTTTTCCCTTCCTGGCCAATTCATTTTCATACCATCTCCATCCTTTCTTTCCACGATTTTATCCATCCCACCCTTTCTTTTCATCCTTTCAACTACACAATTACATAAACAATGAGAGGAACATGACATTGATGAGGTTCCAAAGTGTTATTCAAGTAGCCATGCCCCACTATAAGATATTCAATTACATTGATGGTAAATAGTGTGGTGTAGCATCCCTACTTTGCTATGTGTAGATGGATGATATTCATTTTAATAGAGTTGAAGGAAACAAACTGTTAGCTCCCTAAAATTTAACATTGCCTATCCCTTTGACAAAATATTTATTGCCTAGCTACTAACAAAATCATCTTATAAGCCAGTGTTCTCATGTGAAAAATATACTTATTTATGGATGTCTTCAAACTAACTATGTAGAAATTTATAGTTCAGATTTAGCCATTTTGTCCATCTTAAACTCACTTTTCTCATATGTTTTCATCTTTAGCATGTGACTGGAAGTCAAGAAAGCCTTCTTCATATCTGTTCCATCTTATTATATTTTCATATAAATAGATAAATAAATTCCTCATTTTATCATCCCATTTACCTTCCACACACAGTTGAATTAGTTTATTCTACTAAAGCAATTCATGTGAAATAGTTTCCAAACATGAATTTCTCTTGTTGTTTCTCCTTAGAAAATTGAGATTGAATAAAATTTTTCCTCGAGAATAAAACAAGTGAAGATTTCTTTCACATGTCACCTCTTCTCAAACTCAATGTCTCTTCTTTATATGAGTTTCTTCTCTTGAGGCTAATTCCTCTACTGCCAATTACAATTAGTCTACGACCTAAGACAACTAAGTCGAACAAGATTATAGACACAACTTGTGAAGAACATAAAACAATATCTAACCCAATTGAGTTAAAGATATTGCACATTGTAGCTAAGTTTCAGAGTAGTGGTAAGTTGTACAAAGACACCCTCACTAACACTAATCGATATTTTAAATTTAAATAATAGGTGTAAGATTTCTTGAATAAAGATAATAACTTTCAGAGTAGTCATTTAAGTAACAATCCATAGATAAGGCTCTAGAATCTTGCAGGTTAGTAAAAGACAAATAATTTACTCAATGAAATATGCAAGAGAGAAATATGAAGCCTAAACTCAACTTGGAATTTGTACGCATCCAACCTGGAACAAATGTATAAAGTTAGGTTGCAATTGAGAGCCTTGATAGATCATGCTCTGTCCTTGTATAGTTAATCCAAAGGAGCAATGTTTCTTTGGTATCCCCACAATGCAAAAGTTGGATGCTATCATCAAAGTGTTTCTAATTCTCTTGAATATTTGGCAAGTTTCAACAGTCAGTAACAAACAAGGTTTGTATACTCACAAATACTCAAAATATCTAGAATATGGTAATATCCATAACAAGACAAGTAATATTCACATATAAGTAATATTTATATATAATAATGTTGAATGTACAAGTCATATCATTGGTTCCAAATGAGTGTTGAAATTCGATTGCAAATTGAATTTCCAATCTTGGTAATTACTTGTGAGAGAATTATTATTCTCTTAGCATTATTTATTCTTTGTCGAACAATTATACTTTAACAATTTTAATTGTAAGAGAGTACTAATTCCTATGGTTTGTAGCAAATATGGATGTGTGTTAGGATCCAAAGATATTGGGGCTGTCTTGGTTTTTTAAATGGATATTTTTTAGGATGTAAATAAATATGAAAGAAGAAATTCAAGTAGACACATTTGGTCAGTTACATTAGAAGGGTGTGTAAATGATGTAGTTTTAGAAACAATTCCAAAATTCCATTTGTTTTTCATATTTGATATTTTTGGTGGGTATGTGGAGATAACATGCGAAAAGGATACTATGCGATACAACTACTTAAGAATGGACCAATAGTAAACATATGAATATCCCATTAAGTATTACCTAAAGATGATTCAAAGAATCTCACCTTTAGCCTAAGTACATGGTAGAGTAATTTCCGAGGTGTAAAGTTTTATTAGAGGCACTGTTTGTTTTTTTTGTTAGAAAAGGAATTTCTCTTGGTTTTATGTGACTATCAATTCATCATTTGTATCATGTTGAGAAATGTGAAAGAATAATGTGTGACATTTATTTTGCAGAAATTGATGTTCAATGATAGGATATAGAGTCTGCACAAGCTACAATTTGCTTTGGTAAAGGCAATGGAACATCTTAAAAATATGCCTAAGAATACACCATATACAAAGTTTGAACACAAGTAATATATGGTTTTTTTTTTACATATATGTTCTTTTTCCTACCTTATTAAGTTTGATTTTTCTGTTGTCCTACTTGATTGATACTCTCTCATGACAAGAAGACTTTAAATATGAATTAATATGTTCCCGAAACAAATGAGATTCAAAGTTTATAGATATAAAAGACAAAAAAATGGCAATGCCTTCATTTGATTATTACTTGACTCTGATGTGGGCAAGTTATAGGAAATGAGATTGAAAAAAGGATGGGGAGACAATGTAGAGAATGTCTTGGATATGATTCATTTGTTGTTGGATATCCTTCAGCCACATGCGCCCTCAACTTTGGAAAAGTTTCTAGTAGTGATTCCCATGCTTTTTAATGTTGTGATTCTTTCACCTCATGGTTATTTTGGGAAAAAAAATGTTTTAGGAATGCTAGACAAGACACCGGTGGACAAGTAAACAAATATTTTATAATTGTAATGTCCATTCCATGATATCCCATCTTTATTGTTTGATTGTATTTTGAGCGTTTCCTTTGATTTTGTTTTGTTTTTTGACCATGAAATTGAAAATACTTGGTATCATGTCCATTTAAACATCCAAAGCTTGAATATGAGATTAGTATTACATGATATTAATTGAAATCCTTTTACCTATTTTGTGTTAAGAAAATTTAATGACTATTTAAAAATCTTACTTTCATGTTGTTATTTGAGCACAGGTTGTCTATATACTTGACCAAGTTCATGCATTTGAGAATGAAATGTGTTTTGAATAAAACGACAAGGATTAGACATCACACCTCAAATTATTTGTTTTCATAAGTCATCCACAGTCTGAGATTTTTAGCATGCAACTTAGTTGGCTTGTTTGTGCATAAGATTTCTCTAAAGGTTGAATACTAAGTTACTAAGTTATTCTTTTATATGCCGACGTTTTAATATCTTTGTTTATACAGGGCATTTAACCACATAGTGTCCACTATCCAGCGCAACTAAAGAAAATTTGTTCGAGTTTCTTGCTTTTATGGAGAAAAATGGCATTGACATTGCTGATGTTGAGGTATATGTCATACAAATCTTCTATAGTCTACTTTAATTTATATTCCAATATTCATCATATTTCATGTCTTATAC
The DNA here is from genome assembly GCA_000404065.3 of Pinus taeda. Lineage (NCBI taxonomy): Eukaryota > Viridiplantae > Streptophyta > Pinopsida > Pinales > Pinaceae > Pinus > Pinus taeda. Next base: position 190,489 of record APFE030306185.1, read on the forward strand.
TCTACATTGTATCTTCTTTCGTTTTCAGGAGAGGAACTCAATATTGATGGTAAAAAGCAAGAATTGAAGAAAGAGGAGAACACTAACACTGTAGCGACAAATGCAAAAAGAGAAAAAAGAGAACCAGTCTAGTGATACCCTTAGAGCCAATACTTGCATAATAAACATAGATATAGATTTATGGTCAAGTCTTAAAGGTTGGTGAATTCACTTACAATGTCTTGGAAACACAGTGATAATGTTTTGAAATGATGAAACAATATTTCATGTATAAATTGTAGTCCAACCAATATTAAGTTGGAAACTCATATTGTAATAATTGACATTTTATATAATATACTTTATGGTTGAAATTATTTATAGTTTCACGTGATATTATTTAGTATTGTAATTAGCATATGTAACTTTGTGTTTTCATACTAGATAAATATGCACATTGTATGGCTATTTTTTTTTTTAAATTTAATTTAGTCGCAAAATCATACTAATTCATTTGTGTTGTTTAATAATGAGCACATAAAATCAATCTAAAACTACTAAATTAGTAATTGATATTTATTAATGATGAACACAAATAAAATGAATACACAACTAAATTAGTTGTTTATAATGATTATTAATGAAAGAAAAAGAAATGAGTATAAACTACTAAATTAGTCGTTTATATAATGAATATGAAACCACCAAAAAAATATAAATGACTACAATAAATGATAAATTCGTGATTACAAATGACGACTAATTTTTGCATTAACACGACTCTTAGTAGCTAATTTACAATATCTTATAGCGTGACCAAAATTTAGTGGTATTTCTTTGATCATTAATTGTTTTCAAATGGTGACTAAAATTTGCATATATATAACTATTAGTAGCTAATTTATAGTATCTTATAACACGACCAAAATTTTGGTCATTAATTGGTTTTCTCAAGTGATCATATAGTAATATATTTTGTTGTATATTTGGTCATTAATTGTATCAATTAATGACTAAATCAATGACTAAATTAATGACCAAATTTATGACTAAGTATACTACTAGATGATAAAATTGAGACAACTAATTAATGACTAAGCTAAAAGTGACTAAAAGTTGGTTGCGTTATAAGATACTGTAAATTAGCTACTATTAGTCACCAACTGAAAAATGGTGGTTTATATGCAAAATTTAGTCACTTTAGTAACTAATTAGCCATTTTGTACTAGTGATAGCACATATCAGTTGAATAAGAATACCGTAAAATGAACCCCAAAGTATTTCTATTATGATAAAATAATGTTCCCAACAGGGCAGCAACTCAATACCAACATTCAAGAATTACATCATCCAAAGATATCAAATAGAAGCTCAATAACGTCTTTATATAGAGAACCCCTCCAAGTGAAAAATAATGACTCGCTGGCTTGACCCTCTTCAAAATAAACTTAATCGTTGAAAATAACTTGATCCTCTTTTAATCTTTGCCATCGTTTTTTTTTTTAATATTTTATTTTATTTTATTTTGAGGAAAAATTCAAATCTTTCTTAAAACCCACTTTTAATTAATCCAAAAATTAATATTTTAGATTAATATCCTCCAAAATTTGACTTAAACTTAATTACCAAGGTCCAAGGGCTCAATTTTTCTTAAAATAGCTATTTTGCCCTTGGTCGGGGAGCTCCACAAATTGATTTTCCTTTGACCCATGAATTTTTTATTATTTTACATTTGGAGAGAAATAATTTTCTCTATAATTATTTTTTGACTCAAAATTAATTAATTTTGTGGCTTAGGATTTTAATTTAATTTAACCAGAAAAAATAATTAAATGACAGTAGAGGGAATTAATAAAATTTTCCACTCTCAAATATTTTAGCTATGATGTCTAAATATGAGGGACCATGAACTAAAATATTTTTACATCCAAATAATTACAAAATCAACCCTTAGAAGGGGAAATACACATTTATACTTAGAACCTCAAATAACCTACCCAATTATGCGACACAATATGATGTAGTATGAAACCAAGTGTGCTTGTAATAAAATAATTTATTCAAATGTGCTAAAATTATTCCCAAACACACTTTTACAATAGACTCGATATAACACTAGGACTCACCTAAGACCAGCTTGTCAAGGAATTCCACCTTAGCTTTGGGGTTTAAGATGGAAGAAAAACTTTGCCGATTATCCATGTTTAGAAACACATAATTCGTTGAGGTTAAGAAACTTCCTAGGATGAAATCTTTTACCAAAATCAGAGGCTTACCTAGGTGTTGTTACATAATTAAATGGTCATACTAGCATAATTTACAATACAATTTGTTGAAATTGGGTTTACAATAACATAATTATATTGGTTGATGACTTCAATCTTCAAAAAAATTTCTTCGTATCTTTGTATTCTGCTTCTTTGAACTGTTCACAAAGTGTGGTCAACATCTGGCTCTATATGGGGATGCATTGAGTTGTTTAAGGAACGCGAGAATGCACAATCTTGTATCCAAGAAAACATAAGTCCATCAAATAGACATTTCATCAAAATCAAAGTCATCATGTATATATAGAACATATGCTGGAATAGAAAACCTATTCTAACATACAAAATATAAAGACATAAAAATGTAAATGAATGAAAAAAAACTAACTAATGACATAAATAAAATCCTAATTAAGAGTGTTGGGTTAGTAATACAATACAAATGATGCCCTATGGCATCATATGTCTTCGATGAAGTGTACACTGATCATCTTCCTAATTTCATGCAGGTCATGGGTTGCTTCTCTAATGTACCATGTTGAATCCTGAATATCCTAGGACTTTCTGCTTTTTACTTTTACTTCCAGTAGGTTGTGATGTTGATGATGATGCAATCGATGTACAACTTTCTATATGATATGGAAAACGCTCATATGAAAAATTTGGAACATCCAATATTTCTGTGACATGCTCTTCTTCTTTTTCATAAACTTGTTATGTTAAGGCTGATGGATCAATATTGCAAGCATAATCCTGATTCCCCTCAGTTTATTTCCTACTCGAGTCATCTTCATTTAGCCATTTGACCTCTTCAGAATAAGATGAAGTTTTCTTAAGCAAACTAGGATGCTTATGTTCTGTCAGAGGTTCTTTGTCATCTACATTAAGTTGGGATCTCTAAATTCGTGATCTTTCGATTTCGTCCATATTATCTTGAATAACAATTACTTGATTAGAGTGCTCAATTTTCATATAATTAGTTTCCTTTGCATGATTTGATTTCATGGTATCCATCATGTTATGAAATGTGACCATCTGATTATACTGCATAACCTCCATAACCTATAACCTGTTTTCCATGATGGAAAGCTCCTCGACATGATTCTTTTGCATGAAACTCATCTCCTTGGTATGATTAGCAAATAACTTCACTTTTATTGAGTTCCATGTTATTAATTAATTGTGTGTGCTATGTTTCCATCACAACCAAACAATTTTGGATAGTGGTCATTTGATTAGAATGATTAGATTCCATGGCTTTTATTTCTTATGTGTGATTCATATCCATGGTTTTAATGACTTGAGCCTGACAGAGATGCATATCCTTAACCATTTGAATTAATTCTTTGATAAGGTGGCCATCAGTTCCTTCAGTTTTATCATCGATATCTTTAACACTAATTCTTTTTGGCTCATTCTTGTTCTTAAGCAGATGCCCATCTCCATACTTTCTCTCAAAGGCATCAATTATTGATTTGAAAGAATCAAATGTATTAGCAGGGAACTCCAAAAACAAATCCAATGCATCATATTCTAATGAAATAACAAAGAGTTTCATCTTAACATATTCATAGTCAACATACGGGCGGTTCTTGCTCATACAATGGTTGAAATTCTGAGGTGAGTCTCAGCGTTATTCCCTTGAAAAAGAGGCAACTCATCAATGGCCTTGTTGACCCCATCTGGAAACTCATGTGAATAACTTGGAATGTTAGTAAATTTACAGGGAGAAAACAAGTCACGCATGATGACTCACTTAAAAAGGAGCTAATGGATGTCATAAGGAGAGATTCTTGTTCAAGAAAAATAAGAAGTCTACAAGAAAAGAGTTTCTAGCACAAATTCTTGTAAAAAATGAAAGAAGTGGAATCACCACTTGAACATGAATCTAAATCTAAAATCCAAAAGGCTAAAACCAAAAGGTTAGTAAAGGAACAATAAAAGAAATAAAATTATCCCTGAGTCAGGGAAAAGCAAGTGGATATCAGGGAGGGGTTCTTGTTCGAGAAAAAAAATAATGCTTACTAGAATATAATTTTATTAAGTGAGACCTACTAGCGAGGTTAACCAAGCTACCATGATTTCTTATAGTATAATTTATTATGGATGGATGAATCATTCAAATCACCACCCAAATAAGAAATCAACCCAAATTTCTAGGTGCCAAAGGTGTTGATAGAAAAGCGATGGTGAACAAGGTTATGAGAAGATTGGTGAGATGTCAAAGCACCATGAAATGTGGTTTTTTCAGCTTAAATGAAAAGATGAAAAGATGATGAGGATGTCTTAAATGCAAAGGACCAAAAAATTAGTCCCTGACAACAACACCATAAAATATTGTCTCCCAAAATTTGCAGGAAATACGTGACAACACTCAGAGCAGGGGTTGTCACTCTGATCCCTGCCCTCTCCATTCTAGTTATCTCCCTAAAAAATGCTATGGGGGGTATTCCATATGAAATGTGAATATCAGAGACTTGTTGTCAACCAACAAGTCCAGGAGACATAAACGAATGACCTAGAAAAATTGGTTAATTTAACAAGTTGAATCATTTGATTAGATTATCGTGGAAGACCAGTGCCTTAAGTGGAGTCAAGTACTTTATTATGATAGATTATTTACCAAGTTACAAGGTGAAAAGTTGTTGCCTGAGGATGCTTGACTATCCTAAATGGGATGCAAATCCTACAATCTAATTGAGATGAAAAATCTTGGTTTATTTTAAATTATAAGCCTATCTAAGTGTACCTTTCCTCTCAATTATTTTGAAGCTAGTCCCTAGAGTAGGTTGTGAGAGAGAAACCAAGGGGAAGAAAGCTAGGGCTTGATTAAAAATCTCTCCCTTGTGTTCTAACCACTCAATGCCTCCAATGCTGCAGAGACTGTGGGTCTGATGACTGTAAGGTCATCGTTTTAACCATTAAAGAGGTTTTAGGCTTTGCAAGTTGGGTGAGAAATGTGGACCTATATCTCTATTGACCAAGCTTATGCTTGGAAGTTAATTAATTAATGCAAAAGAATATTCCTAAAATGTAAATGCAAAATATGAGTGAAGACTCTTAAGGTGATATTATTGAGTTCTTAAGTACTTAACGACAAGATACAATGATTTTCAATTAAGAACAATGAAGTACTTGAACAATAAATAAATGACGATATTCAACACAAGAGAAAGTGCTCAAATTAAATGGTGCTAGAAAATGTTACCAATATCACCAATGTACAATTGCTTTAAGACATAGACAAGATTAATGTGACAAGATCAATGCTTCTTAACACAATTATCAATTTTAAGATCAAAATAATGAAACTTCAATATTCTAATTAGATACACAAGAGAGAGATTGGATTCCTTATGGATACAATTAGATCTCCTATCACAAGCAATTTAAAATCCACAAGAGAAAATGTATCCACTTATCCAATGATAACAACGAGAAACAAAAGCACTAATCACAATGTTACTTGTTAAGCCAATCTCATTAGACAATTATCAAATCAATTAGAGCACTTATGTGTGTTAATGCAAGAGTGCAAATAAATGCCAATGATGTAGAGATGCAATATGGATAAGCCAAGACAAATAAGAAAATCACTGAATTACATCATTAAACAATTATCCAAGATCCACATGATCAAATAGACAAGAGTTAAGTGAAATTAGATGACTTTCAACATTTTTTTCCACCATTGTAATCTTTATATCGAACCCTATGTAGTAAATTTCAAACTTCAAATTGTTATTTCATACTTCAAAAAATGATCAAATATGCCAAGAGATGTAAGCCCAATGAGTGCAAGTGACAATATAAGGATGAAATATGATTACCAATGAGTTATTATGCCCCTGTTATTATATTTTATCATTGTTGTAAGTGTTTTTATGTGATTGTAACAAACATATCAGATTTGAAATCAACCAAATAGTCCATAAGAAATCCACTTATATGCACTCAAATTTACTTAGGATTAGTTCTCAATGTCTTAGATTGATTATTAATGAATTTAGGCTTATTAAAAAATTAGTTTAGGCCATGAATATAAGTTTGTCATAAAATACTTCAGAATTTAAATTTAGGAAAATGACAAAATTAGAGGGTTGGAGAGAAAACCAAGAGGCCTAGTGGCCTTGTAGATGGTTAGGGAGACTTCCAATGAACTTAAGAACTTGCAATCACCAAGTTAGATCTAACATGTTGCAAAACCAAATGTTAGAGATGAAATAAGGAATCAATGACTGAATGAGGGGCTAGAATGAGAAGCTAGGGTTAGGAAAAAACCCCAAACCAAGGCTAGGAAGGGAAAACGAAGGCAAAAATTAGGGAGAAGAGGCCTTAGAAGGCTATGAAAAGGGAGACGAATCCCCTTAGGGCTGACATCAAGCCCAAAAGGGTTGACACTGTATTGTAATTTTTTTTTGTGATTTTGGTGCATATGTATAAGTAACACCATTCAAATGATATGGTTCAAAAAGTATAGGAGATATCCTTCATTTAGGATGCCACAATTGGGGATATTCATTTTGTGAAAGGTGCCCTGACTTCTGAATCTTAAGGATGGCTTCTTGTGACCTTTGCTTGACCTTCTTGGCTTCTCTCCTTCAAGATCAAAATTTATAGAGGAAAACCCTAGATCTACTACAGTGGTAAGGGAAGCCCCACAATGGGTTGTAGCTCAAGCTAAACAACCTTTAAGGCTCACAACAGGCCCTAAAAGGGTTGTAGTCTAGGTGAAAGAGAGATCGAGACCTCTTTAAGCCCACAACTAGGGTTTTAAGGGGGGATGGGGGCCTTAAGGGGCCACAAAAAGCCCTAAAGGGTTCCAACCAAGGGAAATAGGGGGTAGAGGCCCTAGGAGGCCACTGGGCCTCACAACTAGGCCAAAAATGGAGGAAGACTAGACCTTAGGGCGTAAAAAAATTTCGGACCCTTGCAAACACAAAAGAACTACCACCAACCACTACAAAATGTTGGATGACTTCCTTCCTAGGCTGAACGTTGAGCTTGGAGGAAGCTGGGAAGTTAGATCTTACCCTCAAGGCCCTAGATCGACCTTGCTTGCTTGGTTGAATAGCCTAGAAAATTTTGTTGCTTCAAACCCTTGAGTTATCACCTGCTTAAATGAATCAAGGAATATCAAACCGCAAATATATATATATATAATAATATACTATATATAATAACTAGAATAAAAATAGAAAAACCCAAAAAAATATAAAAATCACAAGTGCTGCAAAATAAAATGGGTTAGAAATAATTTACAAATATACAATATTTACAAAATAATAATTTATAGAAATATTTTTGCATAAATAACAATGGATGAATTGGACCCATGATTGTGTATTGGAGACTGGCTCTGAGCTCTGGCGATTTGAACCAGCTTCTCGCGCGCCTGTTCCTGCTCTCCAGGCCCTGCCTGGCAGGGCTACTACCCTCCTCGTTCCCCTCATTGGTCTGATTCGAACCAGCTTCCCGCGCGCCTGTCCCTGCTCTCCAGGCCCTGCCTGGCAGGGCTGCTGCCTTCCTCGATACCCTCATTGGTCTGATCCACTACTCCCTGCCCCCGTTGGGGCCCAGCCCCTATCTCTAGCCCCGCGCTAGTCTCCTTTCGCTGTCCCTTGCTGGCCATTCACCTCTTGAATGGCCGGGCTCGCTCCCCCCCCTCCAGGCTCTGAGAACCATGAAGAAATCTTCGTAACTCTCTTCTCTGACTCAGCTAATTCCAGAACCCGTCCCACAGTGACCAAGTTCATAAAAAAACTTGATGAAATCCCTGAGGTAAATATCCCCCCATCTCTCCCAAGGAAGTCAGCAATAATCCTCGTTGAAAGAGGACTAGTAGGCCAGTTCACTGGTCTCTGGCCCTCTCCGAGATCAGTTCAGAAATGGGTAGAGCGCAACTGGAGTGCGATGATTCAAGGGAAGATAGCCATCAGATTCTGCGGAAGAGGCTATTTCACTTTTCTCTTCGAAATGAAAGAAGACAAGAACCTCATATTCAGAAACCGCCCTTACTTCATGGATTCAAGAGGTCTTTACTTGAATAGATGGACTCCGGACTTTGATCCGGAAATGGACATTCCAAATGCAGTTCCAGTTTGGGTCCGGCTCCCCCATTTGCCGCTCCACTGCTGGGGAGACGAATCAGTAAAGACAATAGGGAACGCAGTAGGCAAATACATCAATAGATTGGAGCCAAGGGAGAACATGCATGCGTGCGCGAGGATCTGCGTGGAAGTAGACCTAGGGGAAGGTCTGCCGGAAGCCATCAAGATCAAGGTAGACCAATGGATGCATATTCAGCAGCTGGACTATGAGCAGCTTCCCTTCAAATGCAAGGTATGCCACGAGTATGGTCATTTCGCAAATAGATGTAGTAAGTCAAAAATAAATGAATCTGCTGATAATGAGGAAAACCCTGAAGGCTCATGGGAACCAGTAAAAAGGAAAAAGCCTTGCTCCTCCCAAGGACCCAGCTCTAAACCCCCTCCGGAATCCCTCCCTCCCCCTCCACCTCCTCCTCCCAGCTCAGCATTCCCTTCATCCTCCAACCCCTTCGAATCCCTGTCCGTTGAAGAACCTTCTTCCCCTCCCTCTTCCCCTCGAGTAGCTCCCTCTCCCACCCGCATGATCTCTCTCCCTTCCCCCCCTCCAACCATAGAGAGAATCCTCACCAGAAACAAATCGAAAGAAGCTAGTCAATCCACAGATCCCCCGAGAAAAGCTGGTCGAAAGTCAAACAAAGAGCTAAGAGACAAAACAGCTGCAAAAGAGATGGCAACGGGAACGCAGCAACCAATGGACTCATACCTAGGCAAGCTGAAAGGAAGTGGAGAAAAAGAAAAGGAGAGGAGTGGTCCTCACCCAACAAATGGTAAATAATGATCTTGGTCTCTTGGAACTGTAGGGGGATGGGCTCTCCCTTAAAACTAAAAGCAATGAGGGACTTATTAAAACAAGAGCAGCCTGATCTTCTCCTCATCCAGGAGACCAAAATTTCGGCCCAAGACTTTCAACATCACAGCTAAAACTTCAAAAACTTCACTGGAGTATCAACAGGCTCAGAAGGTGCCTCAGGAGGAATAGGAACAATATGGAATAAGAACAAATGGGAAATCATTGTTACACTAAAATTTGTCACCATGACTATCTGCAGTTAATATGGCTCCATCAATAGTCATATTATCCTCCTTGTCAAGCCTGATACCTCTGCTCTCCATGTCAAACTTCAAGAAAGAGAGAAAGTCATTAAAAATCATGTTTATCTCTGGGAAC
>APFE030306190.1:0-21390 GCA_000404065.3 Pinus taeda
CGAAGGCCTATTTATTTTTGAGAAACAATGGAAATACCCTTCACATTCCAAAACCTAACCCTGGAAGATGAAACGCCAAATTGTGGGCCCCGTTTTTGGGTAAGTTGGTACATCAACTTCCCGGGGTCGCGAATTGGTCGTCTTATCTCCGTTTGACGCGCATGATAGCCCTTTGGAAAGATCTCTCCGAGGACTACGACGGAAAAGACGATTTTTAGCCACGAAAAATCGTTGGCGGTAGATTTCCCAAAAAACGTCGTTTAGGGCCTCAAAATGGCTCCGGAAGTTTAGGACCCGAAAAACTGCTAAAAATAGTAAATTGCGCTATAATTAAGGAAACTGAAAAAAAAACTGCACGAAGCACTTAGAGGGGATCCAAGTCGAATTAGCGGGTGGCCACCAATATCCACTTGGATCATGCCATCACATGAATCTTTGTGTCAAAGATAAAGTACTTTTGATCTTAAACATTCTTTATTAATCTTTGTAAAACTGATTAAAAAGTGCCCAGGATTCTACCCTTTAGGTCTGAACACCTTTTGATTACAAAAACATAGTTTAAATAACAAAAATAATACCCATATTGTTGTTGATTTTTTAGATACTAAATCAGATAAAACTAAAGATAAACTTGAAATAAATTAGTTGCAAAGGTGTTTCAAGTTGTTGATGTTGTTGGATTAATCTCCTTGGATTAGGAATGTTTCCCTATTGTCATCTGCCACTTGTGCTCCGACTTCCATGAGTTCAATGTTCTTATCTTCGAACTGCTACTAAGAAGTGCCTACAAATATGGGATTTGGTTCAATTTGTTTCCACCTATTCTTTGATGTTAAAGCTATTGATTATGCTCCTGAAAGCTTGGGATATGATTATCTTCGAACTGCTGCTAAGAAGTGCCTACAAATATGGGATTTGGTTGAATTTGTTTCCACCTGTCCTTTGATGTTAAAGCTATTGATTACGCTCCTGAAAGCTTGGGATATGATTTGCTATTGATCTCGTTCCTATCTCATTGTTGATTTGAATACCAATATATGCTCAACTTCCTTTGACTGTTATGTGTTCTTTAACCCTTTAATTGCTAAAGTTTCCAAACATAACACAAAATACTCGATGAGTATAGCACTAGACCCTACTAAAGTTGAGGATTAGATGAAATTTTTACCTAGTGGATATCATTATCTGACAGCCTCACATCCCAAGAACCCTGCATAAAGAAAAATATCAATTATCTTGTCAAACATCCATTCTCTGAAGAATTGCATCAAACTACACTTCTAAGATTCAACTATGCCACAAAATCTCTGCTACCAAACACGCAATCCTGTTGATTTTAAGCCTCCAACTAATTGATAAACAATTTTCTTATTTGTTGTATTTTAAGGTACTGTGTTTTGAAACCATCATAAGCTCGCATTTGACCAAAACAAAGCATTAAAAGGGGAATTTGAAAACTTAGATTTAACCAAAAATGTCTATTTTGAACTCCATGTATCAAGATCACTATTTGCAACCTCCTGCATGAAAATATTAAACCCATTCTCTGCATTTACTAGCATCGTCATTTGGAGAATAATTTGTTCTTCATTATGGAGCTTATGGGAAATTTCGTAGCAAATGGGTGCATTTCTCATGAGCTATTTTGTCCCTTCATTCATATAGACCAGCAAAAACAGAAAACTACTCTTGGTTGAGGTTGTCTTCCTCAAAAAAATATTTTATGAGAATGCCCAAGTGTCATAATCCTCTTAGGAAACCTAGGCAATCAAAAACAAGATAATCATCATCTAAATAATCCTCCATTCAACAATACAATAGCACATATATTCATGCTTCAAACTTTCGTCCCGCAATTCCATTTGTGTCTTCGCACTCCACAGCCAAGTCTATGGCCATAAAAATTGATAACGAACAACATGGTGATTGACATGGGCATTTGCGTAGGCTAGTGTTTGACAAGTTCAAATCTCCTTCACTCCAAGGGAAACACAAGAAACATTGAATTGCCAATTTTCTATTTGTATAATTTGCTATGAGTTTTATTGTCTGCAATATTTGATGACATGCAACTGACCATTTATTCTGTAACCAGGTGTATGCAATTTAACATAGTTGAACATTTTAACTAGATACCTAAACATTCACCTTTTGCGTTCTTAATACTCGACATTTTGCTCATATTTGAATAGTCTATGACATTCCCTCTGCAACATAGATGGAAACCCTATGCACTGAGATTTCAAGGATTTGAAAGTATCAAATGCTCAACAATTAACATTTCATATGCTTAATAAAAGTTATGGAAATTGAATCCATCAGAGTTGCACTTGTCGATGAGGCGCATACCATTGTTCTTCACGCATCTCATGGATCACAAATCCTTGGCATTTGGCCATGCAAGATTTTGGTCGGGAACATGGGCACATTCGGGTTGAAAATCGACTTTCCCTTTGACATATGGCCTTGCGTTAATTATAAGCATATCAACAACAATTTCAACCTTCCATAGTTTGATGGATGAAATATGGATTCCTATGACATCTGTTATGCTTTGATTTTGTGCTTATCTCCTTCTGAAATATCTTTTTTTACTGTTTGTTGGGCATCACTAAGAAAATATGGGAGATACGCATCCAACAAGATACTTCTTGACGCGTATTGCAAAAATGCATTGCCCCTTGTGGGCTCTCTTTGATGATTCTGCTATAAAGTAGAGAGTTGGGCCCGCCTTGATAGATACTAGGTGCTTGGACTTCGACTTAGTATATTGGCCTATGGATAATAGAGTTTGGGCCTTCATACCAATAAATTTTTAACAAATTTTATAAAAACACTATAGATAAATCCTAACAAGCCCGAGAGTCAAAAACATTTTTTTATTTTCCAAACATCACACATATTTGTCCAATTTGTATATTTGTTGTTTTACCACTCTAGCGCCAACATTGGTGAAGTTTGACACTATGAAAATGAAAACATCTCTGGTTCTACCAAATGAACTCTTTAGGAATGCTATGAAATCGCCAAAACTTCAGGCGCTATGAAAAAAATTGGCAGCACTCATGAACCTGCATAAATTCTATGTGGTGCTAACACTTTAGGAATTACGAAATCATTTTGGAGGAAATTCCTAATGAATAGGGGCCAATTTCCTCACGAATTGCGCAACGAAATAGGAGCTCAAGTGGGGGAAAAAATTAACTAAGTTTGGGTCAAAGCTTCTCATTGAGCAAAGAGAACAATTATTCTTTTGTAGGTTGAAGAACTCAGAGATAGAGCTAGCAATTGTAATATATTTTGTATTCATCTAATTGACACAAGTAGGCTTAAGGGATTTTTACCAATTGGTTTCCCCTAGATGCATCTGTGTACTTGTATATGAGATGGATGCATGTTTGTGAAGGTTGTTTTAAATTGTGGATTTATTTCTGCAAAGTAGTAGAGTAGAATTGTATCTCTTGATTTAGATTAAATTTCTTGAGCAATTACAATTCTATCACAATATTTCTACATGGTATTGGAGCGAGATTCATATTAGAACAAGAATTTTTTATTTGTTCCTTGGGAGGTTTGAATTTCCATCATCAGTGTAGCAAGATTTCCTCAGAGTTGGGAGAATGGCCTTCAATGGACTTAGAATGGAGTATGTCTTGGAAGGAAACTCGAATTTCATTGCCTGGAAGGATCGCATCTAGGCAATGCTTGATGACAATGGGTTGCTAGATTAGGTCAAGATATACATTCCAAAACTAGGATCAGTTGATGCTCAGAACATATCCCAAAGGAAGAAATATGTAGCCAAGGTGAGGAGAATAATCATGGAGGGAGTGAGAGACGGCATTGTCTCCAATATCCATGGGAAAGAAACTCCTTTCGCAATGTGGAAGGCACTTACTGAGTTATTTGAGAATAGCATTGACTATAGAAAAGTGGCCCTCAAATAAAAACTTCAAAACATTAGGATGCAGAAGAATGATACTAGTTCATAGTATCTCACCATATTTATATAAGTTCGGGATGAGCTTGGAGGGGTTGGTGTGAATGTTGTAGAAGATGACCTAGTGAGCCTAGCTCTTCTAGGCCTTCCAAAATCCTAGCATAGCTACTAGGACTCAGTGAACAAGAGGGAGAAATTACCGAATTGGGAAAACTTATGGTCTGATTTGGTACAAGAAGAAATCAAGCGAAATACCAAAGATGGTGGTTCATCCAAGGGAGAGGATGAAGAAAATTTTGCATTGGTTAGAAAGGGAAAGAAGGGAAAAGGGAAGGAATCTGAAACCAAATCAAATTTCAGCGAAGGGGGCAGGAAGAAAGATTTGTCCAAAATAAATTGCTTCAACTATCATGAATTCAAGCACTATGCTACAAAGTGTCCACACAAAAAGTCTAGCAAGGAGAACTCAAGAGTAGCAGCATGTGAAGCATTGGCTTCACATTTCAAGTTAGACTTCACCCTGATTGCATGCATGGCCAACACTGTGATGGGGAGTGTGTGGTACTTGGATTTAGGTGCCTTGTTCCACATGACAGGGTGTAGAGAGTTTTTCAATGACCTGGAAGAGAAATATCTCCATCTGCATATTGACCTTGGGGATGAAAGAAGGTACAGTGCTACTGGGATTAGTACAATAACCTTTAATAGGGAGTTAAGATCCCCTCTTCTCCTTAAAGATTTCATGTTTTTACTAAGCCTAAAGAGTAAACTCATATCTATAGTAGTTTTGAAAGACTGTGACTGTGATGTTATTTTTAATAAAGGGAAAGCATTTCTGAGACACATAACTATTGGGCAGGACATATTGGGTTTCATGTGAAGAACATGTACAAACTTGATATGGAAAATTGTGATGCATTAAGCAGTAAAGAAGAGAAAGTGAAAAGTCAAGATGAGGGTGAATTCTGACATGGAAGGCTTGGTCATTTGCACCATGGCACCCTTAAAATTATGCTGCAAATAACCACTAGCCTCCCTGAAGGATCACTGAGAAGCATAATGTCTGCAAGGGTTGTACCTTGGGGAAGTATGTAAAATCCACATTCCGTGATCGAGACAACAAAGCAAATGCATTCTTCGAAAGTGTCCACTTTGATGTTTGTGAACCCTTCTCGATAGCCTCCATTTCCATACATAAACACTATGTTATTTTTATTAATGATTTCTCAAGAAAGTGTTGGATTTTCTTCATGTGGAAGAAGGATGAGACATTCTCAAAATTTATAGATTTCAAGGCACTAGTTGAGAAAGAGACTGGCGAGAAGGTGAAGGCTCTCAGGAGCAACAATGGAGGTGAGTATGTTTCAAATGACTTCAAGGAATTTTGTGCCAAAGAAGGAATTTGAAGAGAACTGATAGCTCCCCACAACCCACAATAGAATGGGGTAGCTAAGAGAAAGAACCAGAGAAATTTGGGAGTTGCGAGACCTATGCTACATGACCAAGGCCTACCACTGCATTTGTGGGCAGAGGCATGTTACATAATAGTCTACTTGCAGAACCAAGTCTTCATCATATTCTTGGTATGATTACATCGAAGGAGCTTTTCTAGGGGAGAAAGTCAAATGTGTCTCATTTCAGAATTTTTGGAGCCTCTGTTTACTGCCATGTCTCCAAGATTTGAGGAATAAACTTGAGTCGACAGCAAAATTGGGATTTTTTGTGGATTACACTGAAACTCCACACAATTACCGGGTGTACTTACTTTCCCTCATAATGAAAGTTGTGTGAAGGGATGCAAAGTTTAATGAGGAGAAAGCAATGAGATTCTCTCTTGAGAGGGAGCATGAAAGTCCACCAGAAGAGGAGCTTTTTGCTCCAAAAGAGGATCCTCAAGAATTTGTGGAGAAACCACAAATGGAGGAGCAAAGAGGAGGTAAAGTGGAGACATCCACTGAAGCAGAACCATCCAAAGAAGGTAGAAAAAGAACTAGGGAAGTTGAAATACTAGTGCAGGATGCAAGGGAGAATGTGGGAGCTCCTTCAAATTGGCACAGGAAAAGGAGGTCACCTAAGAGATACATTGGCTACATGTCTCTAATGACTGAGCTTGTAGAGACTGAGCCATCCTCTCTTGAGGAAGCAGTTGAGGAACTAGTTTGGGTTGATGCAATGGTGGAAGAATATGAATCCATCATGAAGAAAAATGTCTGGTAAGTGGTCCCATGATCGGCAGATAAATCAGTTGTGGGTTCAAAATGGATCTTCAAAGTTAAGCATGTAGCAGATGGAAGAATAGAGAAGTATAAGGCCAGATTTGTGGCCAAAGGATTCCCTTAAGTTGAGGGAATTGACTATGATGAAACCTTTGATCCCATAGCAAGATATTCATCCATTAGGTCAATTCTTACACTAGCTGTGTAGATGGGGTGAAATATCCACCAGATGGATGTAAAAACAACATTTCTTAATGGTGTTATTGAGGAGGAAGTGTACATAGAGAAACTAGAAGGTTTTGAGACATTTGATCAGGAGTCTAATGTGTGCAGACTTAGGCGAGAATTGTATGGTCTCAAATAGGCACCCTGAGCTTGGTACACTAGGATCAATAGTTATCTCATTGGATTGGGCTTCACCAAAAGTGAAGTAGATGCGAACCTCTATCATATATTGGTAGAAGGTAATTTCTTATCATTGTTTTATATGTTGATGATTTAATATTGATAAGTGACAAGAAGTTGATTAACTCTTGCAACGAGGACCTTGCAAGGGAATTTGAGATGAAATAAATGGGTCTCATGCACTACTTCCTCAGGTTAGAAGTATGGAAATTTGATGGGAATTATTTGTGTCTCAAGGAAAGTATGCCACCGAGATACTATAGATATTTCACATGGAGAGTTGTAAGTCCATGGACACACCTCTAGGTACCAACTAGAGGAAGGAGAATGCCTCTTAAAGTGAAGAGGTTAATGCTACCATTTACTGGCACTTGGTGGGTTCATTGATGTATCTTGTGAACAAATGACGAGATATGTTCTATACAATTAACCAACTGATCCAAGCTATGATTAGGCCGACCAAATTGTATTAGAAGGTAGAAAATCATGTTTTATGGTACCTCAGAGGCACTACCTAGTATGAATTATGGTACAGACAGATAAAGGGAGTGAAGTTATGTGGCTTCACAGATGCAGATTGGGCAGGGATTCCATCCAACCAAAATATTACATTAGGTGGAATTTTCAGTATTGGGTCCACAAAAATTTCCTGGTACAGCAAGAAGCAGAGGTCTGTGGTGCTCATCTCAACAAACGTATTCAAGAAGCATGTGAGGCAATCTAGATGAGAAAGATACTTGTGGGATTGTTTGGTTAGGAGATGGATCCAACTGTGATCTATTTTGATAATCAAAGTTGCATTAATATCTCTAAGAATCTGGTATTTCACGATCATTCCAAGCACATAGATATATGGTATCATCATATATGGTATTGTGTGCATAGGAGGATAATGTTGCTACAATACATTCTGATAGGGGAACAAGATGCTGACATCTTAACGAAGGCTTTGTCAAGAGGGAACTTAAAATTCCACAAGCGAAGAATAGGGGTGGTTTATAATCCCTTTCTTGCTAAGAGGGAGCATTGAGAAGTGTAGCAAGAAAGGCTCAATTTTACTTAGCCTTGGTCAAGTTGAGAAATTTTGAAATTTCCACATCAACGCACAACTTGGAGGCAGTTAACTGAGGTGACAATGCTCTTATCACTCAGTTATCTAAGTAAATTTTAGTTAGTGGGCTTAGAGATCAGTTTGCATGTGTTGATTGCAATCTAGTTCAGTTATTTCTAGTTGTACTTAGTTAAACTAGTTCTAATGGTTAATAGAACTAGTTTGAGGCCAGTTGTGCAATGGGACAACAGTATAACTCATAGATCATCTAGTTGACTAATCAATCAACCAAAAATAGCTCATGCATCCAAGGAATTTGAATTGCTCAGTTGTGGTGTAGATTCCAAGGCAGTGTAACATCAGTTGTATACTAGTTTTGAGTGTACAGGTATTGCATGCAATCAATGATCAATCCTTAGGAATTGTGCAATAATTTTGGAGGAACTCCCTAAAGAATATGGACCAATTTCCTCAAGAATTACACAAGGCAATGGGAGCTCAGGTGGGGGAAGAAATTGACTAAGTCTGGGTCAAAAATTCTCATTGAGCAGAGAGAACAATTATTCTTTTCTAGGTTGAGCTCAGAGTTGGATATAGTAATTGCAATCGATTCTATATTCATCTGATTAATTCAAACAACGTTAAGGGCTTTTTACCAGTTGGTTTACCCTAGATACATTTGTGTACTTGTGTATGTGATGGATGCATGTTTGTGAATGTTGTTCTAAATTGTTAATTAATTTTTGAAAAGCAGTAGAGTAGAATTATGTCTCTTGATTTAGATTAAATTTCTTGAGTAGTTGCAATTATATCACCATATTTCTACAAGGATGCCAAAGTTAGATAGAATATTTGAAATCCTAAATTCTCGCTTTGCATAATAAGCCCATACCTCTTGGAGTTACAATTTTTCATACCTCAAGTCAAACAAATTTGAAGACACTAGAATCTGATGAGGCATGAAAGCTTAATGATCAATTGGGTCAAGTTAAATATGAGTTGAGATATGGAAAGGGTACTATTCAAAAAAAGGAAAAATATTACCTTGAAAAGCACAAGAATAATGTGGAGTTGTTAAATAATTACATTGCGGAAAAAAGTAAAATGCAAAGCAACTTGAAACAGTAGATAAACAGAATGAAGGAGTTCAAAGATAAATTACAAGCAGGTGTTGCAACTTCCAAAGAACCAGAGGCTTCTACACAAGTCAAGAGAGATTGTACTACATTATATTCTTGTGAAGAGGAGGGCTTGCAGAAACCTCCCAAGCAACCTAGAGGTCTATAACAACAATCCCTATATATGTTATTATTATAAATACATTTCAATGTTTAATATATATATATATATATATATATATATAGATAGATATATATATATTGATAATGTTTTTGGCTATGTAAACAATGTATTTTTTATGCAATTAATTGTTTCTCATAATATTGTTTCATCATTGTATTTCTTTATTTTTGCTGAAGCAAGAGATGGTCCTTCTATTTCATTAACTCAAAAATTATGTTACATAATATACAATAATCTGTCCATCTCCATTGACCCAGGAAAAAAGGGCATCCTACCAAAGACTTGACCCCCAACCCTACACTGGTAGTCACCAATCCCTCGAGAAACACACTATATAGGGCAATATGATCCCCCAACCAAAAGAAAAACTCTCGAAACACCTACTCACCCACTTCCCAGAAAGGCTTCAACCATCACCATCATCCTTGCTTCTCACGCAAACAAACGGTTGCGGGAAAGAACGTCCTAACAAAACGAGTGGATAAAAACGACCTGGCCCCACAAAACAGCACGATCAATCCTGATCGTAGATTCGGGCTGCGAGATCCAACGGTCAAGAGCCATACCGCACTGCTTAATATCACCAGACATTAATATGTGATGGGGGCGATATTCATTTCCACCCCCTTGCCATGTGTTGGAAGTGAATGGGATCGCTTCCAAATCTCCAAAACCATTTTTCACCCAAGAGCCATGCGATCGTTTGAAAACCACCTTGGACGTGGTATTTCTTCCTATAAATGGATCGAGGGGATAGCAACGTTGCCGGTAAAAACAATCCTCCCTTCCCGCGCATTCTTTCTTAGGAGCCTGAACCATAAACTATGGCTTACTGTGATACGACCCACCATGCTACGGCCCAAAAAACTGAGGAAACCGGTCAACTTACACCTAGGTATTTTGAGGTCATTCTTTGCTTGCCTCCCTCCAAAGTATCTGCTAAAAGATAGTGTTCAAACAAACAGAGATAAATTCATGCCGTTCCTATCACCCTGGCACAGTTGTGAAATACTTCTCTGTCCTCTACTGCCTGCTCATCGCGGAGAGCTTTCAATCTGCTCTGAGGCATCTCCTGCCACTTCATCGCTATCCTGCATTCTGAACTATTAACACCTTGGTTGGCCAGGATGTCCGCTAGTTTATTGGCTTTTCGTTGAACATGGTTGAAACTGACAGTTCGAAGTCCCATGAGATGAATTTTAATTCTTTGGTAAACTTGGATTAGTGTCCAGTGGTTTCAAACTTCTTTTTGCCCAGTTCCACAACTAATTCTTTTCATAGAGTTTATGGTTATCTCTGAGTCCGCTTCTATAATGACATTTGAGCAATGGTCCTACTTCAAAAACTCTAGGCATTGCTCCAAATCCATTAATTCAGCCATATTTTTGGTGGCTCTTCCTAAATGGCAGTGAAAGATAAAGATAATGCCTCCTTCTTCATCTCTTAACACCCCTCCAAAACCAGCAGTTCCTGGGTTGCCCTTTGAAGCCCCATCAATGTTGTATTTCAGATAGCCTTTCGGGGGAGGATGCCAGAAATCCTTCTCCGTTTCCATTGTGATTGCCTTCTTGTTCAGGCCTTGGGGGATAATCCCTTGCATTCCCAGTTGTCTGAGAGTTCTCAACTCAGTCTTTGAGGGGGGATTCTTGGGGTGATTACGAGCTGTGGTGCTAAATATCTCCTTAAGTTGTTTCAAGATCAGTTCAAATAGGCGATAAGGGATAGCCTTTTCATCTTTGAATATTCTTTTGTTCCTTTCTTTCCAAACATTCCAGATAATGAAGCTTAGTGTTAAGGCCCAAGCCAAGTTAAGGAACTCATGCTCCGAAAAAAAAAATCCCCACTTGTTTAGGGTATTAATGATACTTCCTCTGTCCCTGTCTGTCTATTGAAAAATCGTGGTGAAAGAATCCCATAACCAGGAGGTGTAAATACAGTTATTGAGAATATGCTCCATTGTTTCCTCTTGAGCTTTACATAGCTGGCTTCTAGAAGGTTCCAAAACACCCCTCTTCCTAATATTGTCCCACGTCAAGATTTTCTTGTGATGAACCAACCACATGAAAAGCTTGATCTTCATCCACCCTTGGTGCCTCGAAAGGTGTTGCCAGGTCATATCCGGAACATGGGAATCTAGCTCAAGGAGAATGCCTTTTGCTTTCTTAAGATTAAAGGTGTCTTCTTTGTTGTTACCCCATCTTAACTGGTCTTGCCCCTCTGTTACCAAGATCATTCTTTGTTTTAACATTCTCATCAGTACCTCTGCTTTTGTTTTTATGGAATTGTCATCTCTGCAATCAATGCTTCTCCACTTTCCTGAATCATGAGAATGACCACAGAAATCCTTTACTTTGTTTAGTCCTTGGGAATATGTTTCATGCTTGAGGCTTAAAAAGTCCTCTTTTAACAACGTTGGTTCTTGTTGCCATTTGTCCTCCCAGAAGAGTGCTAGATCTTCTACTCTGATTTCCCAGAAAATATTTTTTTGTACTAGGCTCCTGTTTTCCCAGGCTTCATTCCAGATATATGAGCCCTTTATATTTCCAGACATTCTAATGAGATCATTAGTGTGCCAGGAGCTGGCATATTTTTCTTTCCAGATACTTGCCCATTGAGCTTTTGGCTCTTGAACCCATCGCCACCAAAGTTTGGCTCCTAAAACTTTAGTAAGAATCTCCTAGTCATCTAAGCCTAGACCCCCGTGGCTCTTGGGTTTACAAATCTTATCCCAAGAAACAAGGGCCCATTTTTTCCTTGTTTCCTCCTTACCCCAAAGGAAATCTCTTTGGATGTTCTTGAATTGTTGTAAGACACCTTTGGGATCTGGGAGAGATGATAACATGAAAACAGGGATATATTGTAGTACAGCCTTTGTCAGAACCAACCTACCAGCCAGGTTCAGAGATCTGATGGTCCATTTTTTGAATTTTTCCTCCATCTTATTGAGCACCAATTCCCATATACTCTTGTGCATTGGTCTAGCCCTGAGAGGAACTCCCAAATACTTTGAGGGAAGGGAATCCCTTTGAAAGCCTAGAATTCTAGAGATATTTCTCTGAATAGCAATATTAGTATTTAAGAAGAAAATTTTTGATTTAGAGAGATTAACTTCCATACCTGTAGCTATGGAAAAGTCATTCAAGATTTTTTTTTAGGCCAAAGCTTCTTTAACTGTGGGAATTCCCTGCAGCATGGTATCATCTACAAATTGTTGGTGAGTCAATGCCTGACCATTCTTAGTTAATTGAAGGCCAATAATATTGCCCATGACCTTAGCATGCTTAATGGACCAACCAAGTCCTTCCATCATAAGGATGAAGAGAAAGGGAGAGAGCGGGTCACCCTGCCTGAGGCCTCTAGAAGGAATAAAGATCTCTAAGGGAGAGCCATTCACCAAAATTGAAAAGCTGGAGGAAGTCACCAGAGCCAGAACCCATTTGACCCAGTTATGATCGAAACCAAAAGCAAACAGAACCTTCTTGATGTAAATTCAATTCACCTTATCATACGCTTTGGCAATTTCCAATTGTATGATCATTCCAGCCTGCCTCTTGCTAGTTAGCGTGTGAACCACCTCGTGGGCTTGAATAATGTTATTTAGGATTTTTCTACCTTCCACATAACCGACCCCTAAAACTAAAGAAGGAAGTAGAGGTTTGAGTCTGTTAGCCACTACCTTGGATATTATCTTGTATACCACATTACATAAAGCTATGGGTCCATACTTATCAACAGTTTGAGCTGTGTCGTGTTTTGGGATCAAGGAGATGGAGGTATTGAGGACTTTCAGAATAGTTTTTTTCCTCCTAGAATCCTCCACTACATTCAAAATATCTTGTTTGACAATATTCCAGCAAGCTTTAAAAAATTCCACATTGAAACCATCTGGGCCTGGTGCTTTGCCATTCTGCATGTCTTTGAAAACCTCACTGACGTCCTCTTCGGTTATTGGTCTATTTAGGTTAAAATTTCCCTCTCTAGACACCAGCTTAGGGATGTGTCTAGTAACTTCCCTGATGCATTGCACTCTGTCTGAATTGTTTTCCCGAGTGATGCCTCAGAAATGTTGGACCAACACAACTTCGATATCCTTATGAGAGATCTAAAGCTCCCCATCCTCATCCTTTATCGAAGAGATTATGTTGTGTGCTCTATTAGCCATGGTTTATCTATGAAAAAATCTAGTGTTACGCTCTCCTTCTTTGAGCCATTGAACTCTAGACTTTTGTCTCCAAAAAATTTCCTCTTGTTTGCACAAGTTATCCCATTCTTGATGGTGTTTATCAACTTGATCACTTTTGACTTTATCAAAGCCATCCATGATCAGTGCCTGGTTGAGTTCTTGGATTTTGTTTTCCACTAATTTTTTGTCCACAAAAATGTTACCAAAATCATTCTTGTTCCATTCTTTGAGCCTGAGCTTAATGTGATTTAGTCTTTTATGAAGGAAAAACATTTTTGTTCCCTGGATTTGCAAATCTTCTAACCACCATTTTTCAATATTGCTGATGAAATCTAGGTGGGAGAGCCAGATATTCTCAAATCTGAAGGGTTTATTCCTGGGAGAATCTATACCCTAGATCTCCAGTTGAATCGGCCAGTGATCTGATCCCCCAAAGTGGAGAAATTTTGTTGTTATTTCTTTATCTATAAGCATAAGCTCCTCTGATATCATAAATATGTCTAACTTGGAGGCTACCTGTGCCTCTCCTCCTCTTTTATTGTTCCAGGTAAAAAGGCCATTTTTCGTTTCTGAGTCAACTAGTTTCATATTTTCTGTGAAGGTTTGGAACGCTAAAGAGTCTTTACTTAGCGCTCTAGTGCCTCCTTTTTTTTCCAAAAGAGATTTGACCATGTTAAAATCCCCTCCCATGACCCAAGGTATTCCTGCATGTCTGTTCCTGAGACCCACAAGGGAGTCTAGAAATCTGAGTTTTTCATCTATTCTTTGAGGGCCATAAACATTTGTGACCATGAAGGTGTCCATAACCCCCACTGGTTGAATAACTACTGATAAATAGTTCCTTGATGCCTCTAC
Organism: Pinus taeda; assembly: GCA_000404065.3. NCBI lineage: Eukaryota > Viridiplantae > Streptophyta > Pinopsida > Pinales > Pinaceae > Pinus > Pinus taeda. The sequence continues at coordinate 13,953 of APFE030306190.1, forward strand.
ATCTATTATGATGACTTTTTGGGGGTTCCAAAGAGTGAGAATGCCCCCCGCTGTATTTTCTGCTTTAACTTCTAAAAACTTGAATCTACTGAGCCATTTGCTATGGATTTGTTTTAGTTTTTGAATGGAGCATGTCGTTTCTTGGATGAAGATTATGTCTAGAATTGCTTGTTTCATTCTATTACTAAGCATTCTTTGTTTTCTTTTACTACCTAGACCTCTGATATTCCAAGATGTGAACTTCATTATTAAATATTTGTAAAGGAGTAGCTAGTTAGATCTTTCATCTTACCTGAATCTATCATTATCTTTCCACACTCCATCAAGAGCTCATTCTGTTTTTTTTTGCCCCTCTTCTTTCCTGGATTTCTAGTAGCTAAACCTGGAGTTGATTTCATTATTTTCACACCTCTGTAATCCTGCTTTTCAATGGTTTTTCCTTTGTCCAACCCCCTCTCTTGAGTTTTCCATAAAAACAACTGTTGTATTCTGTTGCATTCTTCTTGAGGCAATGAATCTATCCCTCCCATGGTTCCCTGCGTCAAGAAACCTTCCAGGTCTAGGTGTTCCTTTTCAAGGATCTCCTGTAGCCCATGGTCCTCTAGATCTATTTCACTTTGTGTCATTTCCTGATCCATCTCCAGTTCTGCTTCACTCATCATAGTCTCTTTCTGGTTACCAATATCTTGTGTTTGGTTGTTGTCTTCTTCTTTCTCCTTTTCATTAGAACCTTCTTCCATAGATTGGTCTTCTTTTGTGATTTCTTCATTCTCTTCCAGTACTTGAAACTTGTTCTCACTGCCCTTTTGCCCCTCATTATGTTGTTGCTTTGGCCCTTTTTTACCACCTTTTCCTCTACTTACCACTTATTGAAAGCTTTCTATATCCTTCATCATATTAGCCTTGCCCTTATTGTCTACTTTACTGAGATGGCAGTATCTGAATAAGTGTCCATGTTCGTGGCATCTACGACATCTGAACGGGATATGCTCATAGTCTACTGTTTGCACCCATTCCTCATCAAAAACCTCCAAGATAACTTCATCTGCGAGAGCTCCTGATAGATCCATTTCCACACATAATCTTACAAAGGAAGTATATTTCCCCCTTCTTGTGGCTTCAGAAGCTTTGACAAAATGACCTAGTTTATTGCCTATGGCAACTAGCAATTCAGTTTGCCAATAATCAAGAGGTAGGGAATAGAGCCTTACCTAGACTGGTACCAAAGTGAAAGTTTCCCACTCTGGGACAAAGTTCATCTTCCAAGGCCGCATATAGAGGTCTCCTGCTGCATAAAAGTAGGGTCCTCCTTCAAATATTTTGTTTTTATCTTCAATGTTTGTGAACACCACAGTAAAGAATCCCTTTGACCCAAGATGTAGGTCGATGCTCCCTTTGGGTTTTCTGTGAGTTTTTATCCATTTCTGTAAAGCTTTTTCAATGGGCCATAGTCCCATGAATTTATAGATGATAGCATAAGTCCCCATATGTTCATGTGCGCCTGCAGAGCAAGATCATTTAAGACTACTCTAGGAGTGTTCTCTGCCTTGGGTTTGCAAGGTCCCTTTTGTTTTTTGTCTCTTGTTCCCTGACTTTTGTCTTCTTCCTCCTTGTCTTTTGTGCTACTAATTTCCTTGGTCTTGGTCCCATCTGTTTCTTTTTCATTATTCCTATTCCCTTCCTCCACAAATCCTCTGACATTTTTTTCCAGAGGTGACTTACCACTGCTGGCTACGACGTCCTTATAGGAGGGAGTGGAGCTCCCTCCTCTGCGACCCTCCATTAGGAACAACCTCTGCGACTTTCTGAAACCATTGCTGCTCGCCCTCCGTTCTCTCCTTCCACTTTCTTCTCCTCCTAAATAGATATAATCATAATTATAAAATAAATCCAATAACTCTTAAATAAATATATATATAAACATTCAAAATTTAAAACTAAATTACTATAAATAAATATCTTCATAAATATCATTGTAAATTAAATATATACAATGAAATCATCATATAACAAATACTTATACATAAATGTGTAACTTCAACAACTCTCTATTAAATTAAATTTCTAGTAAGATTAATCAGAAAATATAACCCGGAATCCCCCATGGCGTGTACATAGTGTTCAAGAGGGTGCATTGGGGGTTGATCCTACAACCTTGTGGCGTGATGCAAATTAATGAGTAGGGGTGCAAGTCACTTCTAGAATGCATCTGCATGCAAACCCCTATCTAACCATTTATGGGTATTTATCCTTGCAACTTGTCGTCGCTCATGAACTTTGGGTGGAGACTTGGAGCAGAGGCGAGGTCAAGGAGCCAACCTCCCATTTATGGTGGAAGCTCAAGAGTTTATCGTTGCTAAGTCATTGTTTATTTGGGTGTTGACTCCTGAAGAGGAGTGATTTGAACATTACATGGTGTTGGTGAAGTGGAGGTGGTAGGATTTCTTTCACCTATGTGTGGAAATCTCTCAGTGGGCTCTGAATATTGCATATTTCATCCAATAGAGGTTCATCTCTTGTAGATTGGGCATGGTGGTCCAAGTTATTTTTCTCTTGCTCTTAAATTTGTATATTGTTAATTATGTTTGGTTTCTCAATTATGGTCTCTTGTTATCTAGTTTCCCAATACCATGTTCAGTATTAAAAGAATTATATGCTAACTCAAACTACATGTAGAAAGCAATTATTAACTAAATAAAATATTTTTTCTTACTTTTAATTATTTTCTCTTTTGTTATGTTTAGATATAAATTGATATAGAAATTATTTACTTGAGGTAGACATTGAAAATTTATATTTATGATTATTGAAATACATTTTTCTAAGTTATATAATAAGAGTTAAGTGAATATTGAAAATATTTAATATATAATTAACATTGAAATATTTTTTTTAAATTATTAATATTTTTTTTAAATTTAAGTGTTACTCCATATTGAACATGTTTGTCACTCCATGTTGAGCATGGATTACACTATCTCCCTTCTATGATAGAGAGCGCCTCTTTATTCAACAACATATATAGAATAGATAAAACTTTTTACCACTTTTTTATTATTATTAATATTTAAATTTTTTTATTAAACCATTGGATATTTTTTTATTAATATATTTACTTTATGTATAGGAAAGAAATTATTATCTTAAATGGTTAAAAAAACTTTCATATAATAATTATTTTTAAAATCCAATTAATAAATGGTTTATTCTTAATATCAAACATTTGATAAAAGGAATAAAAAATAATTATAAAAATAAACCAAACTTTTAAATAAATATGTAAAAAACATCTAAAATTTAAAATTAAATTACTATCAAACAAATATTTTGATAAAACCATCATATGACAAACACTTATCCATAAAAAACATCTAAAATTTAAAATTAAATTACTATCAAACAAATATTTTGATAAAACCATCATATGACAAACACTTATCCATAAATGTGTAATTTCAACAATTCTCTTTTAAATTTAAATTCTAGTAAGATTAACTTGAAAACATAACTAGGAATCACCCATGGGGTGTCCACAATTCTCAAGAGGTTGCATTGGGAGCTGAGCCTGCCACCTTACAATGTGATGCAAATTAATGAGCAGGGGGTATCATCTACCCCCGACATGCATCTGCATGGAGACCCTCAACTAGCCATTTATGTCTATTTATCTTTACAACTTATCGTTGTTCATGAATTTTCGATGGAAACTTGGAGCAGAGGCGAGGTCAAGGGGTCGACCTCCCTGCTATTGGTGGAAGCTCAAGAGTTTATCACTGCTAAGTTGTTGTTTATTTGGGTGATGGGTCCTGAATGGGAGTGTTTTGAACATTGCATGGCATTGGTGAAGTGGAGGTGGGAGAGGTTTTTTCACCTGCACATGTAATTCTCTCAGTGGACTTTCAATATTGAATGTGCCAACCAGTAAAGGTTCATCTCTTGTAGTTCAGGCATGGTGGTTCAGGTTGTTTTTTTTCTGCTCTTAAATTGTATTTATTATTACTATGTCTGGTTTGTCAATTCTAATCTTTTGTTATTTGTTGGGAACTGTTGTTGGGTTAAGGTTATGAGTTTGTTTGGTTAATTTTCATTCTAATTTTGGCCATTTGGCATTTGAGAAGATTAAGTATTTTCTGACTCTATGTGTGCCTCGCCACATTTTTGTCCCGTGGTCTCTCATGACGAATCTGTGAAATTGGATTAAATCTCTCTCCCCTCCTAGTCTATTGGCCTTCTAGTTGGTCTTTGTCTTTATACCTGGTTGAATTTTCCAGCGACGAGGGTTTCTATTCTGAGTGGAACAGACTCTGTGTTGTTTGAGTGTAAGGCTTTCTCGCACAGTTCAGTCTAACATATGTGGTAGAGTGATGATTCTATTTTTTGTGGCCCTAGTTCTCGCTAATGCATTATCTATTTTGTTCTCTTGCTCCTTTCTAGGTTGTGGATGCTTCACATGTTTTTACATGTGTGCCCCTCAGTTGGAAATCATGCCACCCAAGCAGAGAATGTGTTGCAAGAGGGGAGAAGGAATTTGAGAAGGATATAGAAACACTAAATTGTATGGTTGAGTATATCACATTATGGAAGAGAGTTGCTACACCACCAAGCTACGATGAATTCATTCAACTAATTGTGGATAAGGTATTGGTTTTCATATTGTTTTGCAGTGACAAAAATATAATTTATCATATTTTTCCAATAATTTTGCCTTCATTTTCAAGTACTTGATGCAGTTGTAGAATAAATTACCATCACAGAAAAACAATCCCAGAAAGCAGACTTTACATAACCTTTCTCAAAATCAAGTCTGGTGGCAATAGACCATCTGAAGGTGGAAATTTTCATTTTTTCTTTCTTCCTTGATTTCTATGAATCCTTTCACCACTCAGTTGTGGCTTCTAATAGTCACGTTCTTCATTTTCACTTGGTGGTATTTCTTTCAAAGATATGAAATAATCCACCCATCCGAGGGAATGTATCTAGCAACCAATTTATAAAAATATTAATGTAAGAAACAACTTTCAACGTTCTCTATTCAAGCAGCCTAAGAGATTAAACATATAATTACAAGATTGCTTCATGTAATGCTCCAGAATGATTTTCATAGCTAAACTTGTGTAATCGAAGAACTTTCCTGAGCTTGAAAAGATGAGCACGACTACATTTGTATCACAGAGGATGGATAGTTGTTTGGCCTTCTTAAGCATACCTATTCTCCACTTGGTGGAGGTGGCTTGCCCACTCATTGGATTTTCTATCCTTTTGATATGTATTTTCCCTCTTCTCATTGGTTCCTGTCCCATATATCCATCTAATAATTATTGATAATTAAATTAAAATCCTATGTTCATAAAAATAAATAAATAATCTTACTAAAATACTTTTAGTTGTGCGTGATGAAATTCATTGACTCTTTAGTTTAAAAAGTATAATTTTTTTTCCTAAAAGTCAAAAGTATTTATCCAGTTGAGTTGTAGTTATCCTTGGAGAAACCAGAAGAGAAACAAAAAAAACAATTTTACCAATAACCAAATAAAAATTTACTAATGTTCATCCTAAAAAGCATATGCATACCTTACCTTTCAAAATTAACGTATAATCTCAAAATATATAAAATCATTATACCTTATGAATTATCGATTTAATCTAACTGAATCGATGTACCAAATATAAAAGAAAAACTACAAACACAATGGTGGGATCGAACTCCATGTTGTATTATGTGTGTAAGCCAAGTGTATTACTATGTAAAACGAGCTTAGATAGTCTATAGATCGTTATCTTTGACAATAAGAGATCTAAAAAAATTTACAAATGAAACCAAAATGAAGCTTTGAATAATAAACCATTACAACTCAACCCATGGTTATTTCCATCCCAAAAAATAATTCACTAAAGGGGAGATTTACATATCAGATTAGTCAATCAAAAATATTTATTTTCTAGTGACCCACAATGACAAAGGAACTTCGAAAATTTTCGGAGATTATCCAAACGAAGTTTCTATGCCTGAAGAGAAGGTGCTGAGAAGCCACTGAACTATATGACCCATCATTTAGATTGATCTAACACAGTCAAAATGTTTAGAATACTAACAGTTGTATCCTTCCATTTACACCGTAGAAACTCCCTTGGTGATCTCCAAAACTTTCTCCTCTGCGCTTGCAACTTGAGTTATATGATCTTTACTCTAAGCCTTCATTCATCAACTTTATTTTCTTTCTAATATATGGAGTAATTGAACTTTGTTTGGTGTTACCACTCTAATTAGTACGAACTTTGGAATGGATAAGATCTTGAGCACCTTATTCAGTTTCTATGAAGTTTTCATGAATGTCATCAACGACGACCTCCATGAATGAAAATTAATCTCATAATTATGCCTACCCTGGACCAATCTTGTTGATACACAACTTGACCTTGAATTCCTCATCGCTACAGTGTCATTCCCAGCTAATATCTCCCCTCTTACAGAGAGCTTCTCCCACACAAGAGATGCAAAGGTTGCATGCCTACTCTCATGTGCTGCGTAAATCCTTTGATCGATATCATCGCATTTAATCGATGCACGATATGGTCCCCTAGACATTGTTGCGAGGGATATACAATATTACGTCCAAGATTATCAGTATTAGCAGGTTTGCAGGGTTGTCTCTCTAAACGTGAAAACTTTATGCACTAAAAGTGAGCTCTTCTTTGCATCACCATTTCTCTTCTCTACTTGGAGATATTTCCAGCAGTGGGACATGCCATCACCTATAGAGGCCTCTAACCAAAGATAATTACAAACAAAAGAACCCCAAAAACGTAAACATTGCACTCCTCTGGGAGAACGACATCATTGCCATACTTACTTCGAGGTAAGGATACAAACCATAAGGCCTTTGGGGAAGACAATATTCTTCTTGTAGCAGCTGCACATCAGAAACATTTCCACGAAGAGGAAATAACGACACGAGCGAAATGCTTCAATGATGAAGAAACAACGTTACACTTTTCAATGAATTCCATGACCTCATCTATAGTTCCACATTAACTTTTATTTTCAAAGAGGAGGAAGAAAATACACAAATCTTATTGCCTAAATATTTGTATCCAAACCTATCATAAGAACACCTTCGATGTAATTAATTTTGAATCTCTTGAAACATAACATTTTATATTCACTGTTATTGCGCCAACACGCGCATTTCACAACCGAGTATGACCCCGATGTGTAAGTATGTCACGCCCTCAAAAAATGATAATAGTAATTTTCACTAATGTTTGCCAAAACATTAGTTTGAATGGTAAATTATATATAACTTGAATCTTTAGATTATATATAACTTTTTAAAATATAACTATGTATTATTATATATAAGTTGAATGGATAATAAATTACCTCATGGGTTTAATAGTTCATTTATCATATATGTGAATTTGAATGTATCATAAATTT
>APFE030306198.1:2650-48660 GCA_000404065.3 Pinus taeda
AAGTTGGCTTGAGCCCTAGCGGACTTGTGCCAGCTGACCAAGTGACAACTGCGACAAGAGCTAGTACTTGTGCATACAGCACCGTCGCTTCCAAGTTTGTACAAACTACCGGGTTGATAAAATGAGAGACAGGAAGCCCCAGGAGTCGTAGCATTATTGCTACAATACTGGAGCTCACTAGATATCTCGCCAGCCAATGACTCTATCATCTTTGTCATTTTATCTAATTTGGGTTCTGAAGATGAAGCAGAGGAAGAAGAAACCTCACCTTGCTGCCTCCTTTTATCAGCATGAACTTTGAGTTTTTGTGTAGCCATGATATTGGATTCCACCTCTAAGGTTGCATCTTGCATTTCATCTAGAGTGGCACATCTTCTTTCTCTTAATAGTAGGTAGAAATGAGAATCAAAAGCATTGGCATAGGTGAGTTTAGCAGAGGTGGGGGTAGGCTTAACTTCAGCTAGTATCTTGCTATACATACGATTGAATCTTTTATTAAAATTAGAAAATGACTCCCCATTTTCCATTTTCAAGTTGGCAAACTCAGTATGGTAATATAGCAGGTCTTTCTTATCTCCCTAATTCTTTAAAAACACACCATCTAATGCTTCGATGCCTGCTATGGACCTAGGGGTCAGTTCTCTAAAACACTTTCTAGCCTCTCAATCAAGGCTTTGGACAAATACTCTCATCCACACATCATCCTCACTGTATCTAGGTTATCAGCATAGTTATAAAAAGGCTCAAGATGTTCTTCAGCTATTACTCCCTCTGTACCAATGAACTTAAGCATGTATTTTTCATATTCTCCTGCAAAAATGGCATTCAAAGGAATAGGTAGGACCAGGGGTCCATACCTAGCAGCTATGATTCTTTCCATCTTGGTAGGTGCTTGTTGGCCTGCCATGACTAGGGTAGATGGAGGGGTACTAGCAGTTTGAAAGGTAGGAAGATGAGAAATGACTAACAAAGTAAAAGGAATATGATAGACTGGAAGGGAGGTTTCCTTTGGACTAAGATCCAAAGGGGAACTTATTGGATTAGGAGCATTATGAATCTCTGAGAGTATTTCTTCACTGATAATGCTAGGCTCTATATTTTCAACATGTGCATGCTCAGTCACAAGCCTTTCTTGCAGAGATAAATATGATTGTTTAGGATTACCTGATCTTGATGCTCGTTTTCATGATATCTTGCTTTGCTTGACAATCTTCTCAGGGTCAGGCATTAGGTCAGCTAGTGACTTTTGAGAATTTCTCCAAGTATGTCTCACAAACTGAGCCAGAACTGTAATGTGGAGTCGCCAAGAGGTTTGGCCTCTAGTAGAGTCGCCAGATAGATGATTATAACCAAAATGTGTCTATACTTTGTCTATCATCAAAGCTGGATCTATGTCATTCTCCTAAGGAAGCTGAGCTTCAATATCCTCTCCCCGACAACGATGCCAATTATGTTAGGATTCCAAGAAACTCTCCTAGGTTGTAGCTTAGAGATGCCTGGTAACATATAAATTCAACTATTGTTGTAGGTTTAATGGAAGGAATGATGGTTTGTTCAAGCCAGATAACCACTTCTACTTTGTTTCACTCCAGACATGCGTGAACACCCTTAGACTTCAAGGCTTTAGACCACCAAATGCTCACATTTTAGATATTGGGTGGATATGGAGAATACTGACCACACCAGCAGATGCACAAGACCATGTGATGGCTGGCTACAACTAGTAAAGAAACCTATAAATATAATCTACTAATGCACAGATAGTATGACAACTCTCTTGCATTAGATAGAAAGAAACTTGAGCAACCTATTCAATGATGCATACAAGATTCTAATATAGAGATAAGATGATATTTATCTAGTGCTAAACATCGAGAGCTCAAGAACACAACATATCAGGTACAAGCTTGGAACTGAGGGAAATGGAAAGTGAGCAGTTAACAATAAAAGAAGCTTGTATTAGCTGAAAATGAAGACGAGACGCTACAAGTGATAAAATATCTACAGTCTCCAGAAGTTGAACCTTACATCAAATGCCAACCCTGATTACATCTTGCTTCTAGGTATTTATAGATTTTACATTACAAGGGCACTTGGTCGTTTAGGTATGAAGGGGTCATAATTGACCACCAACCGCATTTAACTACCTGATGGAGTCTCTGAATGCGTTTTCTTGCTTCAGTGGATGAATCTGATATGTTTAGGTGCTATGTTATCCTTTTAGGTTGTTGGAGTGCTCGTACCAGTGGAGTTCCATAACTGATAAATTCAGTTATAGGGTTGTGCATTGTCCTTTTCCCCTTTGGCCATGTTGTCTGTTAAATATGGTTGTCGGGGACTGACTGTGACTAGTACTGGCAAGATGGTCATCTCCTTCTTCGGGCAATAGAGTTGTCAAGGATGTGCAATGCATGCAAATGGACAGTCAGGATGAGAGGGAAGGGTGGTTGTTGGATCGAGGAAACATATGGTAGAGATGGCTCGGCAGAGGCTATCGACCGAAATGGGAATGGGGTGAATTAGAGCCGTCAGAGCTTCATGGAACTAATCGGATGGTGATCGGGCTATGGAGCTACGTGGTCGTTTAACAGGTGAGAGTGGTATGGTCGGATGGTAATGGTATTCATTGCACTTCTTTAGGGTGCTAAGCGGTAAAAGCCAAAATTCGTGAGATTCCATTTAGCAATCGACACATAGCGGCGAATGATAGAGAAAAACCGCTCGCATTGCACGCTATCATTCAATCAAGTTGTTGACATGATGAGAGAGAATGTCGTCGGATCTTCACGGAGATGATCTGATGATGGGGAGTCATAGAGTAGGTCGCCTTTATGGACGCAACGAGAGCCGTTGGATCGGCGAGGTGATCAACGGTGGAGATGAGGAGCGATGAGTTATGAACGTGCAAAGGCATATGGTAAGGTTTTATGGTTTATTTAAGGTTTTTTGCTTGGGGCTAAGGTCAAAGGAGTTTCTCTGTTGGATTTAGGAGACAAATAGGAAAATAGAGGTGGTGGAGAGTAGGCTGGGTAGGAAGAAAAGGAAGAATGACCAAATGTGAGCCTTCTTTTGGACACATACCAACAGACCGTGCTTCTCTCTGATAGAAACAAGTCAGCGCTGCATAGTAAAGCTAACAGGTACATCTCCTTATCAGTTAGTCTATGGTATGGATGTTATTTTTCCATCCTCTTTAGGAGTACCAGTGATGAAGATCATTTAGGAGTTGTAGGTAGAACTAAATGATATCCAGAGGAGGATAAATTAAGCAATACACTTGTAACAAACCAAAGAAGAAGTCTATGTCAAATCACAAGTAATCCAAGATAAAATCAAAAATATTTTTCATAAAAATACTAAAGGTGATGACTTTTACTAGGTGAGAAATTGCTTAAATGGGATTCTAGAAGAGAACACAAGGGCAAACATGGAAAATTTTATTTTTTGTGGCGAGGCCCTTATGTCATTTATGGTTACAGATGTAACAATGCATTTTTCTTGAGAACGTTAGATGGGATAGATCTACCAGGAGGACTTGTCAATGGTAGAATGTTGAAGCATTACTTCTCCACAGATTAACAATAGTTCACCTTACTTTACTCATTGTATATAACATTGTAGAGTTTAGATTGGATTGAATGGTAATCTTTTAAAGTTGAAGCCCAAAGAGAAGGTCCTAATCTTTGAAGGGTTCACCATCATAAGTATGAATAAGGCAGAATCAGAAAAGAACAGTTTACAAGTTAACTACGGTGGCAGTTCCAAAGGCTATTGATCTTAAAGTTCTTGACATTTCACCAGGAAATGCCATCCCCATGTGGAGCCACTTTTAGGGTCCTATAATAATAGGATTCATAATTTTGAATTGGTTATGGTTAGTCTTGTAATATTGTACATACTTTTGCTTTCTGCAAATGTTTTCCATATTAAAAATTAAAAAATGTAAAGAGGGTATTTCCTAAAAGAACAATCAAAGAAAAAAAAGAAAGAGAAAAAAAGATTAAAAAAAAAAGTGAAAAATATGAACCCCAAAAATAAATAAAACAGATCATGAAAGTGTGCAAATTCAAATGCCACTACTTTTTACTTTACTATGCAAAATAAGGTTGTGTGCAGCTTGTTAGAAATGCCACAATCCATGATGGTCAAACAACTTAATCTAGACTCATTCATGTTTTAAATTTTATGTTGATAGATAGAGAATAAATATCTCACCAATCTGTTTAATCTTGGCAAATCAGTAGTTAGGTAGAGAATAAAAATGAGCTCATTAGTTTAATATGAGCCATTGGAAATTATAAGGTTAGAATTAGATAGTTTGCTTGTCAAAAGAAAAGGAAATAAAGGGTAAGCAATCTCAAATGCACCCAATAAAATGAAGAAAAAATGTTAGGATAAATAAAGGGTAGGTAGAAGAAAGGTTAAAAATATACAAGGTTGCTAAGTCAAAAGCACATTTATCTTGCTTGATCCTATGTTTCATGTGCAGGGGCATTTATGAGAAAGAAAAACATGTTCAAAATCTAGTTTAACTAATTCCCCCTCATTTCATTATGCTCCCACATGCTTATTTGCTAATTTCCCCATTATCCCTTTATCATTTATAAATCCCCTTTTACCATCATTTTTACCCTTACCCCTTAGTTTCACACATTTCCCTAGTAATTACCCTTCAAAAATCATTTCCCTACCCACAACCTCCTTTCCCTAGTGTGAAAACCATTCTCCATTGCAAATATTAACTTCCCCCCTTATTGATCTCCCTATATCCCTTCAAAAACCCAAAAACCCCCTTATCCTAAGTTTTATCCCCCCAAAATTTTTAATAAACTCCCTGCTTCATATTTCCCTGACAAACCCTTTTAACCCACCAACCCTTGATGCAGTTAAAAGACCCCGCCACATAACCCCTAGTCCCACTTTATTAAACCCGATGCTTATATCTAATCCCTACCTTATTTACTAATTAATTACAAGTTGTAATTAAACCCCAGGCGCCGCAAATCCCTTCCCCGATTCCCTCCGTGTATCTTAACCACGCGACTGTTGTCTAATCTCCTACCCCCAAATTTGACGGTGTGTATCCATATCGCGCGAGTTCACCATCTGACTAATAGTAACCCAAGAGCACGTGAGATTCATGATTTTTCCTTGGCACTTTTTTGCTATGTGGCAACCCCAAGCTAGATCACGTGTTTGCGAAAAATACTACCTTCCGTCCAAAAGTGGTGTGATGGCCCAGAAAACCACCTCCCTACCAAAGTCAAAAACTGCCCACTGTTCCATTCATATTTTACACGCCAAAATGTGACCCTTACCTGTTAAAAGGTCAGAAAAGACCCAATTCACTCTTTTCACTCATTTTCACTGTAATTGCTTCTCAAGCCATTCTATGACACCCTGAACCTTTGTGACCAAAATTGACCACTGTTTGTCACCTGAAGAAGCTCTAGACACCCTATTCAAGAAAAAAGTTGATAGCTCAAGCTATCATACCCTCTAGATTCACCATTGAACCAAGTTTGCAAGTCAGACTGCCAAATTCTAGGTATTCTTGAGAAAAACCAGAACAACCTTCTCAATTTCAAAAGTACAGTCCAATTGAAAGCTTAACTAATTGAAATTAATCAATAAACTTGCCTAAATTGAAGAGAATTTACTTGTATACCGCAAACCCTTCTTTTACAGACTGTAACTACCATCCCAATATTCCAGGGTGTGTAAACCTCACTTCTAGAATCTCTACAGACCTAATTCATATCCATAAACTCAGTCATTGCTTCGCAGACCTCTCTAGATATGAGACCTTTGTCAACCCCTCACTTGGACATCAACCACCTAGCATTAGCGGACAATGATTTTCAAATAAAGGATACTGCTTCCCCAGCTTACCTTCTGAAGCTCCACTGCTAGAGTAAGGACAGATTCCTAAACCAAAGCTATGACATCCACCTTTGGGAATCTAATTTACCCAAGTATTTTTCCTAGAATTACACCCATTCCCTGAAATCATCCACTTCTATCATGCCTGTTACATTCCTAGCCAAAGGGCTATTATCACCCCTAACCAACAGTTATTATTTACCATCACTGCAGAGTTTATCAACCAAATGTTGCAGGTCCAACCAGGCCCTAACAAGACCCCACTATCCATTGGTGACTTGCTAGACCTATATGTCAAATTAGACCTAGACAAAATAGCCCAAATATTCCAGACTTTCATCATAGAGGACCAACATACTCCCACAAATAGTCCTCCTTATGTTGCCACCATTTTTCAGAGAGAGGCAGACATATTATTACCATTCTCTCGTGTATCTTAGGATATACCTCAGATGAGCATGTGGATGAGGTTATCCTAGCCTTTCTTTCCATTTTTAGCCCAGCCAAGCCTCTTGCTGTCATTTACAACTATGCTCAGTTCATTGTAGACAGGATGCATGAACAGTTCACCAGACTACCAACTGAGAGAGTCTTCAAGTACTCTTCTTTGTTATTTCATATGTTTTTATATTATCAATCAGACAAATTCCCTGTCAGCATCTAGAAGTTGGATACCAAAGGGAATCCAAGGTCAGTTATGTATTGGACACCCTTGATCTAGAAATACTCCACTGCATTCACCTATAAGGACTTCATCGATTCATTTTTCCATGCAGTCACGAACACGCTAACCAGTAGCCCTCAGCCCAGAATTAGCCAAGAAATCAAAAGGGTGTTACAGTTGGCCAAGAACAACAAGGTGGGAGATTGGTATCTGTACCCGAACCACACATAGATTAGAATTTATGGATGCCAACTTGCCCCTTAGAGACTTCCCAAATACCTCCCTATGAGGATATTTTCACTGGAATACTTTAGGTAGATCATCAATTTTGATGAAGTCAACTTCCTAGCTGCTAGGAAGAAAACCGAATTTAAAATGAAAAATCAATTGAACCTCTTCATTTGCAATAACAGAGAGGCTGGACTAGAGGCTAACAAGATATTGCAGGAAATGAAATTCAAGAACAACTTTATGTGGTAGCATGATACTCATGGGGTCATAAATAAGTTAAGAATGAAGGTCATATTAGGACCTTTTGTCCACCATCCTAGACCGAATATTGAGAGGTTTTCCAACCAATCTGAATGGTTTGAAAACACATTAATTGACATGGATAACACAATAGTGGATGTACAAAATACATTGATTGATGTAGAGAAACAAATTGATGCAAGTTCTTTCCTGCAGGTTTCACAACTAGCGGAACACATGAATATTCCTCCTATTTTACAGACCCCAAAAAATGAGGAGAGAAACCCAAAGATAAAAAACGAGAAAGATCCCAATTCTACTATGGAGACCACAGATGAGCATTTTGAGCTCAGGAAAAGGCCCAAGCTGAATCCTGTAACTGAACAGGAAGAAACCATTGAATCAGTGGAAATAACTGGCATTGATACAATGGTGGAAAGAAGAAAATCCACAACTACTTCAGGAGGAACACAACAGCCATCAACATCTAACACTCAACTGATTGAGAGAAAACTCAGTGTTGAGGTTTCTTCTTTTACCAGGCCAACAGACAAGGAAAAAGATATCAAGGACAGGTACAAGGAGATCAAGCTGAGAAATGAGAAATTGAAGGTTGAAACACATGCCCAATACTTCAAGCACACACCAACTAATTAGAGCAGGTTAATGTTAGATTTTTAGATCAAAGCAGGGAAAATGTAGGTGTCTTTCATTTAGCCTACTATTCAACAGCCAAAGACATCAACTGACTACATGAAAACTAATTTTGAATTGTTGGCTAGGGATGTTCATCCCATTGACTAGATAGAATTCCACAAGCAGGCTGGAGAGATGATCTACTCTAGGGAATGCCATGGCTGCACATAAGCTACAAAATTCATTGGATAACATTACAACCCAGTATAAATTAGAAAAGGCCTCCTCATAGGCCAAGGAAAATAGGATCAAGTCATTGGAGAACTTGGTAATTGAGATGGGACATGATCCCAATGACATCAAAGCTATCGAGAAGTTGATCAAGAAGAAGAATGAGGACTTTTTAGCTCTTAAAAAACAATTGGAACTTACTCATTCAAAGCACCCAGAGATAAAAGAGGTCTTGGAGAGCCAAACACATGAAGAGGATGGACCTAGTTTTACAATTAAATGATCAATTGAAGGAAATGGAAAAAGAATTAGATAACTTGATATAGGTAAAACAAGCTAGTTTGGAAACTACCCCTGCCACTGTTATCCTAATAGTTACTGTTGTAGTACCTTCCAGTTTGGTAACTCCAATGGCTACAACATTGTCAGCTTATACATCGTCTACATCAGCAACAGCGTCAACATCAACATGGTCAATAGGTGATGAGTCAAGAAGATTGGTCAAGGCAATAGAAGACATGTCCCTTCAAACCACTAGAATGAACAAACTCAAGGAAAAGGTGACTAGTCTAGACACTGACTACAAGCTTGTCCAGATTATGCACAAGGAAGAAGTGCAAAATTCCACAAGGATGAATGAATGAATACAAAACTTGGAGAAGGAATTAACTTTGAAGGAACCCCTTGGATAGGCTAAGGAACAATTGTGGGCCAATATCATTCAATCTGTCAATGATATTTGGTCATTCATCCATGTAATTTTTGACTAGATTGACCTAATAAACTAGGTAACAAAAGCCATACAGTGAGTAAAACCAAACCTGGGAGACATGCCAGAGGAAGCTGCAAGGATCATTCACTTCCTCAACTCCAAAAATAAGTATGAATTGTAAGAATTAGAGATACCTAATAGGATAGATACAATATTAGAAGTAAAAAGGGTCCTCACCAAGAGGAATTTAATGTTAAACCTTGAAGATAAGTGCCTAACCATGCAACTAGCTATAGGAAGATTCATGGTTAAGTTTGATGTTTTGAGGAAAAAGGGTTTGCCCAGTCCCTTGGTAATAAATGACAAGTTAATTACACAGGAGGACTACAATAGAAAAATCAGAGAAGTGGCTAGAGATCAAGTGAACACTTCATCTATGAAAGGAGTGCTAATTAACAAGGTCCTATACTAAACTTTTGAGAACTTTTTTGACCTCTAGCATGAGGTAAAACACCTTTTTGTGAATAAGCCTACTTTTACCAACTACACGGAGGTAGATGAGATTTATTGGAAGATGATAAATATCCAATTACTAGATGCTTAAACATGGGAGAAATTAAATTATTTACTGTAGAAATACACAGTCAAAATGTAAAAATATACAGTAAGATTGAAAAGCACAGTAAAAGGATAAATGACAGGCCACCTAGATGAAAGTGTATTAGATGAAAGTGTATCAATTGAAAGGTCAGAGTGAATAGAACATATAGTGTGAAGACCAAAAAACAAAGTAGAGATTAAAAGGAAAAATATCAAATATTAAAGATAGCATATCCTAATAAATAGGGACAACAAACAACAGTTCAATAGTTGTCTCTATCTTCTTGCCTGAAGATATCCTTTCTCCTAGATTAGTTCCCAAGACAGTTTGGGATATTTTGTAAATTATTTTTGTATAAATACTTCATAATTTGAAGTATTGAGGGTGGATTGCTATACATTTGTAGAGTTATTTTGATCATAAACCTGAGGGTTATTGTACCAATTTTTCAAGTCAGCGGACTGGACCAAGTAATAAAGAGATTGCATTACAGGATTCATGTGTTGACCAATTACAGTGAAGTATTTTATTTGTCAAATTTGTTATTTTCTTATGTTTTTCACAAACTTGAATGTTATCTAAAGTTGAATGAATTAACTGGAAATTTATCTCAGAATTTGTTTAAGTACACTCTGCTTTGAACAGTTGATCATTTACATGTTTTCTTCTAATATCCGGTTTTGAGAATCCTTAATTTATCTCCCATCCCGGTTGACCTCTTTTACTTTCTTCATAATCCGGCATAAGGAACCCTTAATTTCTCTTTGGATCCGATTGAAAACCACTTCACCATCAAACCTTGAGATTTGAAGTAACTCTACTATCTTGCCCTATAGACACTATTTTTAGAACTTGATCCAGTTCTATTTGCCTAATATTTGACCCCATAGCCCAATGGTAAAAGACACCCCTCTTTTCATCTAAGTGATCCCACCACCAAATCCAAATCAAAACCAAATTACAACAATAACTAGCCTAAAAACAAATAACTAAACAAAGTTAAATAAAAAAAGAGAGAGCCCTCTCTCAGAATTAAGAAGGCTAGATCATAATCTCCAAAGTTGATTTTTGGTTACCTCTAATAATTTCTTTCTCAAACAAATCTAGAGAAATGTTGGAGTGATAATAGATCTCATACTAAGGAAGCACCTAGATGCGCTCATCAACAATAATCTCAGACATTACTAATACATCCATGTAGTCACTTATCATAGGATGAGTGTCACAGATCAAAATGGATCGTCCCATGCAAGCATCTCGAAGGATGCTTGGTGACAAATCAATGCATATTAAGTGGTCCAACCATGAATTCACTCAGGTTCTATGGACATCATATATATATGAACGAGTGTTAAAAATGGAACATCAATGATTCAATAAACTATTGGTTGCTAAGATGAGTTCAAAAATATCTCTTCAAAACATCTTAAAATTGAATTGGAGTGCCCAAGGATTTGAATTTCCACTTTCCAATACTTCTTCAATAGATTTGAATATAGAGTATCTTTTCCTAGCTTCATAATTTTATACGTCATGCCATGATTCATTATATCAAGCTTCAGAAGAAATCTCCCTCTTACTTAGATCAATAGAGGCTCATTACTTGCCAATAGTCTACCATCATTATATAAAACCAAAACCAAAATCAAAGTCATACCTTGGAACACTTCTAAAGTAGAGGTTTGGATCCAAACATCATCTTGAATTCACCAGATAACTATCAATGTTGACATATCAAGGTTGAGGATCTTTCTTCATACAGTTCTCTCTCCAAACACAATACCTTTCCAAACTAATATGCTCAATCTCACATAAATCAATAGTGTACAATCAAATCAACTAATTGAGCTCATCAAAGTTTAAATATTAGATTAGAACCCATATCAAAATCATCAAAATATAACAATATCAATTATTTAGATGAGGTGACACGTAGAAATCTTATCAAGTCATGACTTCATCTATTGTGATCCCAACAAGTTTTCATAAGAGATACCAAACCAAACTTCATTAGGTCATCCTTATGATATATATAAGTCACAAGATGAAAATGAATACACCAATAATAATTTATGTAGGTTCCATCCATTCATTTTCAAATTACTTCACACTAAATGAAAACTATCAATACTTCAACCATTATGCTAAGATCAATGAGGCAAATACAAAACCATTACCGAATACCAATATTAGTCACTGAAATTCACTATTCCCACATAGCATTGTCATCAAGGAAAATCATGAATCATCAAATCAAATCATTATTGATCATGTCAATATCCCAAATTTGCTATCACAGTGAGATCTATAGTCCAGAACTTACCTCAATCATCAAGTCAAATTTATTAAGTCTTTATCAAGCATCATGTCAAAACTTCAAACACTACTCATCTATATCAATCAACCAAATCATGTCAAACTTTTCTAGCACAAACTTCAAACAAAATGACTCTCTATATGCATGATCTGGTCACTTGTAAACAATAGTTCAATTTATATATTCACATTTAAGTAAACATTCAAACTTTCCTTCTCATATGTATTTCTATTGTGTGCTTCATATCTATAGGACTAACATATATAAGGTGAAAATCTGATTTCATGCACAAAAAATCATGTTTGATGTCCTGCAGGCATAGTCACACCCATAGGCATTCCTCCATGTGGTCAGGGGACTATAGTCACACCTTCCAAGATGTTATGTGAGTGACTAAGGCTTCTTAGTTTCTCTCTGAAGCACTATAAGTGAGTGACTGTAGTCGAATATGCTTAGAACTATCTCAGTGCAATGATCACACACTTGAGCTTGATTTTGTGTGGTTGGGAGGCTTATAGCCAAATCTGTAGGCTTTCTTCCATGTGACTAAGCCTAAGAGTAAGAGAAAAATATCTCACCTTAGATGAGAACATTGTTGCAGATCAACAATGTCATATACTTGTCTATTCATGCCCATAAATCATAATGTAAAAGTAAATTGTATATAATGAAAACGTCAATAGGAGAAGGGATCTTATCAAGAGGATCTCCCTCTAAATGGGAATCCACTTTACCCATCTTCATTCATGTAATCAACCTATCTATAATGATATCATTCATAAACAAATCTATTAGATCATAAAATTAGACTATATCCACAAATTCATCATGGTCATATATATTATCATCAACTACTTCATCATGGCATCATTATATCTTCAAGAATCATGATCAAATGCATTAATTCTTTGTCACATAACTCAATCCATCAACATAGAGCATTCAATTTTATCATATGCCATCAAAACATAACCATGGTTATCAAAAGATCCTAAGTATCAGTCTCATAGTTATACTTCTATCATCATGGCTGTCATGCCTTACACAAACAAATAATGTCAAGTTACCATGTACTAGAATCAAGGTTCTAACTTTATTTATGGGATCAAGATATCCAAAATTATATATGTTAACCAAACATCAAGTATGCCACTATATAAAAAATCAACATTAAGATGGCTCACAAAATCAAGAAGTCAATTATGTAAGAAGGTAAGATACTTGTTCGATATCAAGTGAACCATCTCATCATAAGAACCATGAATCCAAATTACTTTCATATGCATGCATGAACCATTTGAGAAAGAGACATCCTCATCATACCTTAGGGCTTTTTAATATTATAGCTGAAAAATAACATTGAAACAATATATCATGCATACCTTGTAGTATTCAAATACACGTGCATCTTTTCATTTGACATAGGAATCTTGTAGCACTTTGTCATGTTTTCATCAGGTGCCTCTTTACCTTTTCCACATCTATATTTTCTTTCTTGCATCCCAAAATATCCCCAAGAAGGATCCTCTTATTACATCTCATCAAGGAGGTTAGAAACATCCAAATCCTTAAATATGCATGCGGGAAATATAAGTAATTATAAAAACAATAATCAAATATATTAGTATAGACAAAATTAAATTCATAAAGGGCCATAATAAATTAGGAAATTCTTATCTTCAATGAGAGGTGATCCTCTCCCTCTTGAACCAACCTTCAAGAGCCATCAATGTCCATTGTCCACATAACAATGTTTCCTTTAATCAACATTTTCAACAACAAAGCCTACTAAAGACTATCCCATCTAGGGCTTCATAAAATCTATCACAAGTGCTTGAGAATCTTCACATTAACCATGCAAGGTTTGATATCTCAAATCTTTTCCATAAACTAGGGTTTCTCTGAAACCCTCTCCTCATGATATCCATCAAACCCTAATACAAAAATCACCTAAGGTTTTCTTCGAACCCTAGAATTATTTTAGGTCTGCACCATCCTCTTCTTTCTTTCATCAATGGTGTTATCATAGGGGTGATCTCCATGAATTTTCTTTAGTCGAGCTCTAATACCATGTTAATTTTCCATGGGACTATATTGTTCTCTACTTTGATAATTGCATTTCTTCATTAACACATTAAGTTCACCCCATAAAATCATAACATTATTTAGATTTACATCATTATTCATCATCATATGCAACTATGTAGAAATAACAATATCATCATCATCAATGCAATGGAACATAAAGGAACAATAGAAGAAAATCATTCAGACATAGAGACACTAGGATTGGTTGGAGACGAGGGAAAAACCCACTATGGGGAAAACCATTCCAAATTATTCTTCTTAATAGATCGTCATCAAATGATTTCGAAAAAGAGAGTACAATGATCCATATCTTCATATATGCAACTAACCAGAAAAATAACTACAACATCCATGAAATGAATCCAATAATGTATATACTCAAAAACTTGATTTTGAAGTCTGTAATGTATTGTCTTTGTTTGCAGTATCTGTAGTCAATTGCCAAACACTACGATCAAAGAGAAAAAAATTTAGAAGACTGATATTTCATCTTTTAGTTCTTGGTCACACAGAGGAGGAGATATGCGAGCGACTATGGTATCCCAATCGCTCCCTTAAGCCTTGCAAGCAAGTGACTAGGGTTAGATCTGGACTACGGAAACCCTAACTCCCAGTCACATGCATAGTGAGTTATCCATGCATCTGGAAGTCTCTAGTGAAATGCATGAGACTCTAAGATAGTGATTATAGCCAGGACCATTATGTGTTGTACCTACGACTGTGGCCCAAAAGTCTAGATCTAAAATGCGAGCTTTGGACCCTGCAATTTCAACTTAGATCAAACTTGATCCTTTGCGGACGAGCCTCAAACCTGTGCTAGCCAAAAATAATATAGAAGAGTGGCTCATGGTTATGTCCAAATTGGGTAGAGGTCACTTGTATTTATATCCTTTCAAGTTGGTACACTTTCTTTAGGGTCAACCTCATCAAATATGCACATGTGGACTCTTCTTCATAAGTACACTTTCCCTTATCAGATTTGAGTGATATTTAGGTTGATTTAGGTCTCCTCAAAAATCAGAATTTATGCAATCATTGTATCCATCAAGGGAGATGTTCAAAGTTTAATTTGACCGTATTTACATATTTTTAACACCTTCTAAGGAAAAAACCCTAAATTAAACATAACTTTTACCATCAAATCATTCGCCTAATGAACGATCGAGATTGACTACAAAATTAAAATAATTTACAAGGAAATTTTCATCTATTTTTAGCTTCAAGGGCGCTATCGTCGTCAACCCTCTGGACCCCCTTGATGATGATTAAATGGGCGACATTCCTGCCCCATTAGGAACATGGATCCAATGTGGCTAAAACAAAAAACCTTTAAACAATCATGAAGAAAATCATGCTGCACACACAACATTAGGACTAGTTTTAGTAGCTACAACTAGTTAATTGAAAGTAACTTGAGTTAACAGAAGGTCAACTAACCAACTAAACTCATAACTATCTCTATTCTATAACTAGAGATTAGTGAGCTAATAGACATTAGAGGTAACTCCACTAGTTAGCTAATTTTAGACATCAATTGATCTACAACTTTGTGAAAAGCATCTAACTCGAATTAACTAAAAATAAATTAGTGACAAGCCACATCACACAAGTTAACTGATAGATAAATAAAATTTCTATGAGACCAAATTCAAATTTTCTTCTTCTAATAAGGTGATGAGCCCCAATATTACAACAAGAATGTCGTAACTCCCATGGCTACCAACTTAAATTATCAACCTGAGTTTTATACAAACTTGTGAGGTGTTGGAACTATATGTGAAACATACAATGTGTCCTTCTTTCATTGCCATAATGTAATGGAGTGAATTTCATGAAATAAAATCCTAAACAAATTGCAAAAATGGATATTCTACTTTCTCAAATTTAAACACTACCTAATTATAGAAAGGAAATCAAACACTAGCATGATTGCAGGATGTGAAAGTTGCATTGAAAAGGGAACCCAATCTTAACTTAAGAATAAAGAAAGTAAAATAATATAACATGCATGAAGGAAAGAGAATTTAATCAATCACATCATTCCAAATAGGTTATATCCACTGACAAAGTTCATTATATACTTCATGTGACAATCAAGGAAATCATTATTGTGTTATCCAATTTATAAATATGTCAATTAACCCAAATTGTTGATATGTGTTGCAGGGGTAGAAAGGAAATTGTGAGTGGTATTTGGTCTTCCCAAATCATGGATTTATAGCCTAGGGTTCATGTTCATTTATAGTAACTCAAATTTGCAGTGGGGATCAAAACTGGTGAAGGAAAGTGATGCTACATGTTTGCTACTGGAAATTTTTACAAGAGGCCTGTAATGCTACATGAGTGAGAATATTGCTAAATTCCCAAGTAAATAAAATTCAAATGTGATAGATTTTTTTTTTATTAATTAGGATTTCTTAGGTATCCATTCCAAGTTGAATCACTCCAAAATAGCCCTGTTAACACATGCTAAAAAATAGCAGAAAATACTAGTCTAAAATCTGGAAATTCAAGAACTAGTGAGCTAGTTAACCTATCAATGCCTAACTTAATCAATGGAAAATGGAAGGGGTGAATTTTTTTATGAAATTTAATTTTTGTATGACCTAATACAAGTAGAATCAACTCAAATGAAGCTTATTAATACGTTCTTAAAAATCAGAAAATTACTACTACTTTTCTATAAGGGACTTCCAAAAATTCTAGATTTGTGAGCTAGTAAGAAAATCCAAGTAGCTCAATGATGAATATGAATTTTAAAAGTTGTTATAAAGATGAAGAATTCTTGTGCCTCTATAAATAACCTAAAAATAACTTACTTCAATCATATAACACAATCCTATAGTAAAAGAAGCATCAATACTAAATGCAAAAATAGGAAAAACAAGAATAAGAGATGCATGTGAATAAGAAGCGAAAAGAAGAAACAAAAATTATACAAGAGGGATGTGAGGCTCCTCAGATAGCCAAGCCCAAGGGTAGCTAGAGTCCTATGAAGGATATGAAGCTTTAAAAGCTAAAAATGGCACCAAAGTTCATTATTTGAATCAATTGAAGTACACCCCTGCTAGAAATGAAAGTGGAGCTTCAAAAATACAAGTTGTCACCATAAGAAGACTAAGTATTACAGGAATCTAGAGGAAAACTTGAATTGGTAATTGTAAAAATTTATGGGGAAGCATTCTCCTTGAAACGAGGAAGGTTTCCCCTCCAAAATCCCTCAAATAGTGGATGTTGTTCCCAACATTAGGAATATGCATTAAATGACAAGGAAGACATTTCTAGATTTTCTCAATCACTGGAGCTGCAAAATTTGTGCAATAATTTCATCATATACTATTCATTTATTATCCAATATTGATACATTCTATACTACGGATAAAATAAATGGATTATCTCCTCCTTCAAATCTTCATAATATGCTCAATATTCTGACAATATTCTACAAAAATATATAATATTAGGCACAAATATGAAATTATCTCTAAACCTTCATAACGAACATATTAAAGATAAAATTATGTCATATAATGCAAAAAGAGAGGTTTAATATGTTGACGGATGATTAGATGGACCTTAATTTCTATCTAATTTAGAGGCCCATTATAAGGCACAAGTAAAAAGAAAGCATTCCTTACTACATTTTCAACACTCCTTCTAAGAAAGAAAGGAATTCTTGGAAGAACCTCATTCACCCAGATCTATCTTTAGCTCTACCAAGTTCTTAGTTGTTACAACTATTCCCTCTAAACTAGAAAGAGCCATGTACCTTGTCTTTGTGGTTGTCTACTTCTTGGTGTTGGGAGACTCAACTCTCTTTTGAGATCCCTTAACCAAATCATCCACCTGCTTGGCTCGAACTTTCCTTTAAATAAAAGTCTCTAACTAAGTGGCTACCTCCACTCAACTTGGACTATGGTCCTCATCATCATCATCCTACTAATCATCTCAACTACCAACGAGCTTAGATTGAAAATGAGATACTGGCTAAGGCTCCATCTTGAGTGCTCTATCATGCTCTCGCTAAACCACCACATATCTACTATGAGAATTCTCTACCTTGATTGTCAAAGATACACATGCATCAACATAAAATTTGTAGAGGTTAACAATCCTGACACCAATCTGCTTGACATGTCCTAAGAAGAATGCTTGAGGTAGGTCTTCCCTTTGTTGAAGACTACATCATACCCTTTGTCTTCAACAACTACTATTGAGGTCGAAATTTTCTTCAATATTGGGACATACATCACATTCTTGAGATGGATAAGGGAACCAAACTTCATCTTAAAGCTCACTATCCCAGATCCTTTGGTCATGTATTTTCTATCATCTCCAAGCTCAATATGGAGTTGCTTGTCTTTGTCCTCCAAAATTCTAAAGGATTCTCTATTCATTGTCATGTGGAATGAAGCCCCTAGGTCAATATACCACTCACTATCTCAAATTAATCTTACCATACATGCTATCAAAGAGAAATATAATTTGAACTGGGAAGATAGTGATTCTCCTCCTACTGGTGCAACAACATGCCAACAAATTTATTTATTTTTGACATTTTGTAGCATAATTTCCAAAATAATTATAATGAAAACACTTGATCTTGCTAAGATCATTATTTTCCTTGCCACCATTATGAATAGATTCATTTTGGCCTTCGAAATTCTTGTCCTTAGATTTCTTCCCTTTTCTAGCTAAATAAAAGTTGTCCTCCTCTTTTATCCCAGATGAGAGTCCATCCCTTGTGTTTCTCCTTATCTCTTCCTGCACAGGATCTAACCACAGTCTTTCCCAATTAGGGAGCTTATCTTTTTAATTCACTGCATCTTGGAAACTCTGTTAGGATTTGTGACGGCCAAGAAGAGCAAGGCTCACAAGCTATGTTTATGTAATTGTCTCTCCAACACCTCCAAGCTCATCCCTCACATGAGTAAACCTGAATAGATATGTAACAATGGGCTCATCCTTTCCCATTCAAATGTTACTAAATTTTTTCTTCAAAACAATTTTACTAACACCACTACAACTTTCAAATAGATTAGTAAGTGACTTCCACATATGGAATGGAGTTTCCTTCCCATGCAAATTTGGAAAATATGGTCTATGACTCCTTATAGAATCATCCTCCTAGTTTTGGCAATGTCCTTCTTCCATTGAGCCAGTTGCTAGGCATATGATGCAAGAGTTT
Source organism: Pinus taeda (assembly GCA_000404065.3). Classification (NCBI taxonomy): domain Eukaryota; kingdom Viridiplantae; phylum Streptophyta; class Pinopsida; order Pinales; family Pinaceae; genus Pinus; species Pinus taeda. The sequence goes on from APFE030306198.1 coordinate 21,442, forward strand.
TAGTAATATCCATATTGATCTATTATAAAACTCCATTATCATCTAAAGAAACATCCATCTTTTCCTTCCATCCACAAATATTTTAATTCCCTTCTAGGGCATGTTGTTTCCTCAAACCATAGACTGACATGATTCTTGCACTTGTAGAATTCCCGCACCAAGTAATATCCTCTTTAAAGCACTCTGAATTTGATCAAGGAACTTGGTCTCTATCTTGTTTTTTGGTATGATACCACGTAGAAAATCCTTGAAACCTTATAAATTCTAATGAGAGTAAATTGATCACAAAAGACACAAGATTTCTTTACCAATTTTTTTTGGAAAGAAAACAATGAATAGAAACACAATCACACATAGAACACAAAATATATTTGGGGAAACCAACTAGGAAAAACCCCACTTGATTGTATTAGTCAATTGAGCAATATAGTCTATTACAAATAATTTGCTTCAACCCTGAAGCCCTGAAAATACTGATCAACTCTCTACAACTTTCCCAACAGTCCGACAAATAATGACTACTAGGAGCTCCTATTTTCTAGCATAATTCTACCCCTTAAAATATAGGAATTTATCCTATTTTGTTTCGAAATTCCCAAGAAAATTACTTTTCCTTCTTCTTAAGCTTCTACCCATAAAAAATTGTGTATCATAATAAATACAATTGTGCCTTCATCCAATCTTGATATGGAATTTGAATTGCATGACCTGCTAGGGCTAATTTTAGTAGTTGCAACTAGATAAAGACTAAGTTGAGTTAATAGAAAGTAAACTACCTAGCTAAACTCATAACTATCTCTATTCTAGAACTAGAGATCAGTTAATTGATAGAAACTAGAGATACTCCACTAGTTCGCTAATTTGAGCTGTCATATGATCCTCAAGTCGCTGAAGCGAATCTAACTCGAATGAAATATCAATAAATTAGTGATGGGCCACATCACACATGTTAATTGACAAATAACTCGAATTTCTACGAGACTAAATTCGAATTTTATTCTTTGACTAAGGCACAAGTCAAAGGAAGTCATTCCTTGCTACAATTTCAACAAATTCAGTTCCCACAAAGTTTTTTTTATACACAACATGGATGTGGTTTCCCCCCCAACAACCATCACTATACTTTCAATACAAAAGTTTGATCCAAAAAGATTCCAACATATCCACTCAAGTTTACTTTTTCTACATGCAAATATTTGACCCTAACAAATTTTCCAAGAAGATTGTATTCATCCCACATTATTGTAAATTGGTTATATGACCTTCCCAACAAATTCACATATATGCATTAAATAATTTATTTTATAATCCAAAGGAGGGAAACATTTTTTTCTTTTAACAATGGTGAATCGATAACTCCTTGGACTAATCTAGGTGAAGCCCAAGATCAAACCTTGTGCTATATAACATCAAGAGTATATCCAACAACCTATAAGCTAGATAACCATACTTTATGATTTATCTAAAGCCAAGACTCTAATAAAGTGGGGAGTCTACACCTTGAGCCAAGATCACAACAATTCATATACTCAATGGGATTTAAAGTACGATCTTGCTCGTTTCACCACCAAAACTTTCTGTTAAACCACATATCATTGTACTAATAATAGAATTATTAATACTAATAATTGAATTATTAATGGGAAACATTAATAATACAATTATTTGTATTATTAGGCACTTTGTACACCTTGGACCCCACTTTAGCCTCTTCTCTTGTGGAATCATACCTCCCTAACATGTTCATCCCTATTATATTAGAGACAGAGATTTATTTTATTAATAATTTTATTGTACAAAATCCATATAGGTTTTCCCTTGATCATATTGATCAATATAGGTCATGTGGTTGGTACGAGCTCACTATCCAAATCACAATTACATAATGACATTATAATTTAGAAGGATTAAAAGTTGAGGATGTTACAATCCACTCCTCCCTTATTCTTACATTATTCGTAGTGTATGTCACCATATAAGTGACATATATATTAGAATTCGAGCCTCTCTAACCCTTTATTAGCAAAGGTTTTCCAACCCAAAACATACATACTAAATTCACAACTTAGTGACTCTTGCATTATTTTCATCCAAAAATCTCTCATTCCCCTCTATCTAAACAAATTAGAGAAGTACACTATCTTCTCTTCATTGTAGTCCCTTAGGTTATAATTATCCCCTTTTAGGGATTTAATACAGATTAGATATGATATCACATCATGTTACAATAAAATGCACAACACACAACATTGTAGGAGGTCATTCATACTAAATATCCACAAATTAAAAATATTGAAAATGTAGGGGTTTGTAGCAAATCTAGTAGTGAGAGCTCCAGGAATTTTGAGAGTCCATAGGCTTGGATACGAGGTAAGGAAATCATATTCCCATAACAAATCCCACACCCAATGCTCATAAAATCCAAATCAAATGTTGAAATGAAAGCTTGGAAAAATTAACAATTAGTACTAAATTACAATAAGAAGTGAACATAAATGGATGTGAGGTCAAGCAAAAAATCTGTATAGTTAGTTTGTTTCTTAAGGTATATACTCTTTATTTTCTAAATGATAGTGGGAGGTTGGTAAATTCTTTACTATATGGCTTTGCATAACTTTGCTAGCTAGATAGAGGAAGCTAAAAGAGGTTTACATTAATTTCTTGATATCCATCCTTTCTCTATTCAATCTCTTCAAGATGCATGTGAAATGTTTGAAAAAATGATTCCATGCTAAGTGTGTGAAAAATGTAAGTTATAGAACTTCTTGATACCAACCCTAACAAAAAGGAGAAATTTTATATTATGATAAAGTCATTCTCTCGGGAAATCTTATGCATGTGGGTGAATTCTCTTAGTTATGTAATGGATTTAAATAAGAAATTGGACCACATCTAAGGCATTTCTATTGCACTACAATGTCTTTTTTATAAGGGTAAACAACTAAAGGACCTATTGGATGGTTTTATTATCATATTTTTAAAGATTTAAATTTTATATTAGTACTAAGGTTGTCTAAAATAGTAGTATGTCATCCTCAATACCTTTTATTTTAAGGGTGTGGTTGAGAATAATGTATCTACTTTAGAAAATTCGAACACTCATATATCTACCATGTATATTGTGAAGAATTTTGAGAGTTTCCCAATTGCAGTCCTTAGAGTTAGAGGTCATAGGTTTTATTTTTTCTTTTTTTAGTTGGTCTTCATTGGTAATTTGCATATTAAATGATTTATTTCCTTCTACTTCAAATTTATACTAATGATTTTTTTTCATATGGACAAAGAATTCAATGTTTATTTCTATTGTAAGGGTTTTTAATTGTTAATATTCAAAATATAATTGATTATGAAATATGTTTAGAGGAGGATCCTTGGTTTAGGGGTATATATGGCCTTTTTATTACATTTTGTTTTCATAATTTTTGATAATTCCACTCTGTCCACGAAACATATGCTAATTTGGGTTTGGCTTCCAAATTCTCTACTTTATTTATGAAACTGAAGAATTATAAGGGATATTTGCAATAATTTTGGAAATTACATCAAAACAAATTAGATCATATGAAATTGGGTCTTTTCACATCTACCAAAATATGTGTAGATATTGATGTAAATTAGGGCCTACGAGTGATTTGTAAACTATTGTGGATAGTCCATATGAATAGTTCATCAAAATAGATCTCACAATATCTTGAAACCTTAAATTATGTAAATTGTTTTCTTATATCCCATATTAATTATTATTAGCTTAATGCTTGAATTTATCAAATAACTAAAATCTAAAAATTGAAATAATGAGCACATGAACACACCATCCACACAATGAACAATTGATATATCCTAGGAAATCCTAAGTGGGAGAAAACCTAGCTAGAAGGTGAGGCTTATTCTTTGCTCTCATTTCTTAAATTATGATATGCAAGTACCAAGAAAGAAGCATCCACTATGGAGTTTCCTATGGAATTTTGGCTTGAATAATTATAGTAAAGTCTACTTCCTCCTTCGTTATGCTCTCAATCCCAATCCAATATGATTTGTTCATCTATCGAACAAGTACAATGCTAAATATTGGAACCCCGTCCTCTTCTTATTGGCATGATATTTAACATAGCCCAATAGTTGTATATGGTTATGCTTTTTGCTTCCTTCACCCTCAACTAGCCATAAGGTTATTAACCTTCTATAATCTTAAAATAGCACACATGGCTAGCCCCATGTATGATAGTAATGGGGATGACATGGAATCCAATCAATATATTGGTGTTGAAGAAGTTAGTTCAACTTGTGGGAGGCATGAACTCTACATACAATCTTTGATTGAAGAAAATTTTATACTCTTCGAAAGGTCTAGGCCCATGTAAAAATGTCAAGGGGATGGAACCTATGCTCATAAAGTTTTGACCTTGAAAAATATAGTTTAATGCTTCAAAAAGTCTCTAGAAGGGACCAAATTGGGATCAAAATGCTTAAATCTCTAAACCGGGACCTGCCACTAAAATGAGCCTTGCAACAATTCCTCTACATTTCCACCTATGTGGTACGAAGATAGATGAAAAAATATTTAATAATCGATTTTAGATCATAACCCACCATATAGGTAGGCTTTAGTGGTCCCCAAAATATCTTATTAAATGAGGAGAGTAAAGTTTTCCTCTACCTTCTCTCTAAAGCATCGTTTTTCTATTCTTAGAAGTTGTCCTTTCAACCCAGTCTGTCAAAGATCATGCTAGATGTATATGGTAGTTATATAATTCTTCTAAAAAACTTTATCTTCTACCAATTCTGACTACGCTTTTGGTGGTAATTCCTCTATGGTAGCCATAACCTCTATAGAGTTTCTGAATCCAACAACAAAATTGATAGAGTTTCAAATGTTTCACACACTATTATGTAAATATGCATATATGGGGGTATATTGAGTATGTATGCATTATCACTCACCTTGTTCTATCCCTCAAATGCCTCATACCATATATCATTGATCTCCTTCCCATAACTCTATAGCCTTTCCTTTTTGAACTATAACCGAGCTATATCTCTTGGTTTGAATGATTTCTTAGTTTTGTGTTGATCATATTGTTCCTTGTATTAGTTATGGGATTTATTCAATTCCTGCTATACTTGCAAATGGATTTACCTAATATTTCAACAATTTTCTCTACTTTCAACACTTCATTAGTAATGTCTTCCCTCACTGCTCCCTTCCATAGACAACATCCACGCATGAAGGAAGTAGATAACCAAATAAAATTTCAAAAAGGGAATTATAATATAGAATTATGGACTTATATATTATAATAATTTTGAATGTAGATCGTATTTTCATTCTAGGTATTCAAATGTTGTAATTTTAAACCCTCAAAATTTGAAAAAAAGTTATGTTGACTACTTCTATCTACCCATGTATCCATGGATGGAATGTTGTATACTTCTTCAACTTGGGGTCCATTTTATCCCATAGTTTAATCTAAAAGTAACTAAGAAATTTTCTATCCCTATCTGATGCGATGTTCCTTTGTATCCCAATGTGAACCTATTCATATTAAAAAAAAATGATTGGCATTTCTTGTCTTTTGATGGATCTTTTACATGGAATAATAATGAATATATTTATGAACTTATCAACAACCATGAAAAAATAGTAATTTCCCTTCCTGGTTAGTGGAAAACAACCCACAAAATTAATGGAAATTCTTACCAAAGGTCGAGTGGGTAGACTTAAGGGATGGTATTGACTTTTTTTATGTTGCTATGCTTACTAGTATAACAAATTATGCATCGTCTTCTTACCAATAAAAATATTTCACCCTATAAGTACTAAAATTCCTCTTTGGAGATGTAGGCTTACCTAGCTACATATTCTTACATTCTATTCAATACACAGACCTATCCATTTGTAATTGTTTTCAAAACATGAAAATATCATATAACCTTGGAGGTGTGAGTCTCTTTGATAGTTTGTATGATATTTCACCTTTAAGAACATAAAGCTTGTGTAGCTTGTTGAACAAACAATTATGGAGATGATAATAATCCATACTATCACCTTATTCCAAAAACAAAATTTCCCTATAACTATTAAATTGCCCCATTTAATTCCTTATTTTCTGGTATATGCCTCTTTGTTTGCATGTACTTATCATCTCTGATCTTCCTTATGCTACCTGATAAAGCCCGTGAAGAATATGGTTTCAAGATAAAGGAGTATTTGATAGTGCCCTGCTCTGTGGATGTTTTTGAGGAGTCGTTATGGCTCATTGAGTGTAGTTAATCGGCGTATGGACAATTCAACCTTGAACTATTGGTGAACAATCTCAAAATCAAGGCATCTCTTGGCCCACATGAATGAGGTACAACTTGAATTTAAGCCTTGTAGCTGTGTCAAGATGTGTGTTATTACTTTTTTAAATGACATTCATCAAAGATTCACACTTAAGGTTTCATAGAAAAATGTGAAGTGAATTTCAAGGAAAATATAGTTTGATTATTTTGATATTCTAAAAATTGTTACAAAATACTTCTAAATTGTTGTTACAATATACTTCTAAATTTCATGGTATTATATATGATATGTTTTACATTTAACTTGTTGACTTGTATTTCTTTTTCCTTACAACTCTAGTATTTTATCCATACATGTTGTCATTGATCATGACTATGTAAAAACATTAATATAGTGTTCCTTTAACTAGATTGGAAAGTTGGTACTTTAATTTAATTTTAACTTGATATGGATTTTTATGTGTAGTTTTTTATAGTTACTTAGTTATTTTATTGATAGTAATTATTTTTTTTTAAATTGATGTGGATTTTTATGTGTAGATTGTTATGGTTAGTAGATATTTAATTTATAAATGGTCTTCCTTATGCAATGTTGGGCACGTTGATAACAAACTGTAGAAAAGCACATTGTATATCAGAAGCATGCATGCAAGTTGAGGGCTATTTAAATTGCAAAATAAGAAATTCCATTGAAATCCATTGAACTTTGATCAACAAATATGGTTTTTGAAAAGTAGTATAAAGTTCGATAACAAGTGAGTCCTTTGGATATAACCGACTGCGTAATAAGTTTGTTTAATTTGGTATATTATGTTGAGCTTTTTATCCAAAAAAATTGTATCTTTTGACATAAGCTGCATTAAAATAAATTTGTTGCTTGCTTCTTTCCCAATATAATTCTATGTATAATATGCGTTATATTAAGTTTAGATTTTATTTAAAAGTTTAAGTTGTTCTTTTATTTTATTTATGTTATATATGTTATTTTAAAATAAATTGTATTATTTATTAAAATAATATGATATTGGATAAAAAAATTATTTACTAATCAGCTTATTGCAATCTATCTATTTACAAAATACCATTAACAAAATTGTGTAAAACTCAACTAGAACTTCATAAATAAATCAATTTGAAAAGAAACGAAAAAAAAAGACAACAATATTCTTATACCATTACCCCTTGAATTATCATTTAATTGCAACGAAATAAATAATTCAAAAAGCATGGTGTCTCTATGTATGTGGTACAAAGCATGAAGCATGTCAGTTGACATTAACAATGTATAATTGGTTTTCAAATCTCGTGGAAATGTGAATCGGATGATGCTCCGGAATAAATCCTTTCTAGATCCCTATGAAAATAGATGTTGACTTGTTTTTCGATATAGAAATGGAAAATTATAAGACACCGGTTCGATACTCTCAAAAGAAATATATGAGAAATAAGAAGTATAAATAATGGTTTAAGTTGATACCATCACCACTGCATAGTTGATAATCACCTTAAAATTATTGCACAAAATGCAAAGAAAACATTAAAAAGAAAGAATCATATTTACAAAATATTGGAAGGAACATGTAAATGTCTGGAAGTAAAATGGGAAGCAAGATGCCAATGCTTTGTTGGAAGTAACATCCACTTTTGAGCCAAAAAGTACTACAACTTAAACAATAAAAACACAATATTGGATTATGTATTTGTTTATGTATGATTTGTGTCTAAAAGAGTTGATAATATGAGGGAGTCTCTTGTTCAGCTTCTTTGCGAACAAAGGGTCAAGGTTCTCGCAACACTACGATAACATAACACATTCACATCATGTTCCTTAGACTTATCATATTTGTAACTTATGGTTTTGTAAAATAGTTGGATTACTCTTTTGACATGCATGGACATAATTGGAAATATATAAATGTTTTTAAGAGTTGCTATATTTATAAATTATAGTATTATAAAATAGTTGGATTGTTCTCTTGATTTTCTTGATTCCTCTTATCTAGATTTTACTCTTACATAGTATTTGTATCAAGTTGGAATTATGGGAAATAATTATATTGTTATTTTTTGGGAAAGTTTAGTTTACTTTTATCTATTGAAAGATCGAAGGAAAATTCATTATAGCCTATATGTAATTCCAAATTTTGTATAACTTCATTTCTAGGTTCCCCATGTAAATATAAATATTTAATCACGGTTCTTTAGTCATTCATTTAGGCCAACATGTTTCCAGTAGATCTACTTATGTGTTGGATGGAAATGGGGATGCTAAGATGGAAGTTTGTGATTATATGTTGATAATGTTCATGGGTGGAAGTGATGAGATGATGTTTAAACCTAAAACCACCTTGAAAATACGAGGATTATGTTTTTCATGATCCTTAACACTTAAGCTTGAAACAAAATAAATATAGAAGAAATTCTCATTGCATTATTTGTGAAATTACCCTTCAGGTAGAGAAATACCATACAATTATCCCTTTTTGGGAGGAATCCACTCCTATTCACTTGTCACTTGAGGTAGAATGACATCCCAATAAGCTAAGCTCCAATACGAAATACTCCAAGATACATTTTCCATAAGGAGAACTACATGTAATGTACCCATTACCAAGAAAAACAAAATGCTCTTATACCACTTTGTAATATAACCACCTACTAAAAACAACATAATATGCTTTAATTGAAACAAAATTCACCCTCAATTGCATGCACATATTTTCTCATGCACCTAGCAACATATAAAATTCATGAATGCACCTCATTAAAGCAAACACAAATGCATTCAAGTATAACATTTACATAACAAACTTAACCTAATAATATATAGAGTAAAACCTATTTTCTAATAGTACACCTGACTAGATGCATACAAGGGATGTTCCTCTCAACAATAGTCTTAATGTTCATTTTTATACAAAGTCGTCATTGAGCTTATGGTATGAGTCTACAATGAGGTATATCTCTCTTTTTTTTCCACTATATACACATAATAGCTTAAAATTCATATATCTACCCCAATAACAATTTCAATCCAGTAGCTCTCTTTCCCCTGAACTTGCAAAACCCAAGGAATGGGGTCTCCTTTTTTTCCATGCAATCCCTCATGTTGTCCCTTCCCTTTAGGGCTCCATTGCATGGTTGGCAAGGAAATATTGTATTTTTGAACTCTAGGAATTCTCAACTATTTTAGTTCTCAGAGTAGCCTTCTTAAGGCTCTTGATCCATTTCATTAATAAGAAACACTTAAATGTACCCAACCTAACACTTGTAGGTACACAACCTTATTTTATAGGAACACAATCTAATTCTCCTAGCATAAACTCCATAGAAAAACCTTGAAACCTTGCAACTGCTAACTAGAGAAAAATGATCAAGAAAGTCCTTGAAATTTTGTGGAAATACAACAATTAATAGAAATGCAATCACACATAGAACACAAAATATATTTGGGGAACCCAAGTGGGAAAACCCCACCTTGTTTGTATTAATCAACTGAACAATTTGATCTATTACAAGGAATTTGGCTGAAGGCTAAAGCCCCTGCAATACTAATCAACTCTCTACAAAACATTCCCAACACTTAGGAAATTAAAGCCTGCTAGGAGCTTCTATTTCCTAGCACAATTCTTCCCCCCAAAAATTAGGATTTTCTACTATTTCCTTGCATAATTTCCAAGATAATTAGTCTACTTGCTTCTCAAGCCTCTTCCTACAAAAACCTATGTACCATAATAAATACAGTTGTGCCTTCATCCAATATCAATAGGCAATTTTGATTTCATGACCTACAAGGGCTAATTTTAGCAGTTGCAACTAGTTAATTAAGAGTAAGTTGAGTTAACATAAAGTCAACTACCCAACTAAATTCATAACTATATCCATTTTAGAACTAGAGATCAGTTAATTGGTAAACAATAGAGATAACTCTAGTAGTTAGCCGATTTTAGACATCAACTAGTCATAACTCATTTAAATCCATCCAACCTGAATTAACTGACAATAAATTAATGATAGGACACATCACACATGTTAACTGATAGCTAACTCAACTTTCTATGAGATTGAATTCAAATTTTCTTCTTTGACTAAGACACAAGTCAAAATAGGTCATTCCTTACTACAATTTCAATACTCCCTCTAGGCAAGAAAGGGATTCCTGGAAGAGGCTCATCCACCTAGATCTATCTTCAGCTCTACCAAGTTATCTGTTGTTGCAACTACTTCCTCTAAACTAGAAAGAATCATGTACCCTATGTATCTGGGTGTCTTCTTCTTGCTTTTCAGAGACTTAACTCTCTTATTATCTCCCTTAACAAAATCGTCCACCCACTCGGCCTAAAATGACCCTATACTAGAACTATATGACTGAGTGGATACCTCCAGTCACCCTAGGTTATAGTCCACCTCATCATCATCCTACTGGTCAACCCAACTGCCAACTATCTTAGACTGAAATTGAGACACTGGTTGAGGCTCCATCTTGAGATATATATTCTTCTCTCGCTCAAAAACCACATATATACTATGATAAATCTCTGCCTTTCTAGTCAATGCTGCACATTCATCAACCTCAAAATTTTAGATGTTCTTGATCTTGACACCAATCTGGTTGACTTGTTTTGAAGCAGGATTCCTGAGGTAGGTCTTCCCTTTCCTAAAGAATACATCATACCCTTTGTCTTCAAGGACTGTTACTGAGATAAGTTTTTTATTCAATCTTAGGACATACATCACATTCTTGAGACGGATAAGGGAACTAGACTCCCTCTTAGTGCTCATTGTACCAACTCCTTTCGTCATGTATTTGCTATCATCTCCAAGCTCAATATGGAGTTTCTTGTCTTTCTCCTCCAAACAAGAGAAGGATTCTCTATTCATTATCATGTAGAATAAAGTTTGTAAGTCAATATATGACTCAATACCTTGAACTGAGATTTCCATGCAGACTATCAAAGAGAAATCAAATTTGAATTGAAAAGAGAGTGCCTCTCCTCCTAGTGTTGCTACAACATGCTTGTTGGATTTCTTGTTTGGCCATTTTGTAGCATAATGTCCAAAATCATGACAATGAAAACACTTGATATTGCTAAGATCCTTATTTTACTTTCAACCATTATGAATATATTAGCTTTATTCCCTTTTCTAGCTAAAGAAAAGTTTTCCTCCTCTTCTATACCAGATGAGACTCCCTCCCTTGGTTCCTCCTTAAGTCTTCTTGTACAAGATCTAACCAAAGTGTCTCGCAATTAGGGAGCTTATCTCTACCATTCATTAGATCCTGGAAACTATGCTAGTATTTTTGAAGCCCAAGAAGAGTACGGCCCATAATATTTGTTGATGGACCTATCTCTCCAACACCTCCAAGTTCATCCCTCACTTGAGTTTACCTAGGTAGATATTCAACAATGGGGTCATCCTTTCCCATTTGAATTTTCCTCAATTTGTACTTCAAAGAAAGTTACTAGGAATCATTACAACTTTCAAATATATCAATAAGGAACTTTGTTGGGAATGGGATCCCCCAAGGACAGTTTTGGGCCTAAAACCCATGTTTTGGGTCAAATTTTGTAATAAAGTTGTAAGGTCTCTGCATTTTGTGATCACGAAGCACGAAGGTCTCATGAGTCATAAAGGGTTGCCCGCCCTTATTTTGTAAAGTAAAGTCAGCTGTAAAGATCTACCCATGGTCTACAGACCATGGGATTGTATAAAAAGAGCTAAGTAAGCTCTAAGAAGTCATAAGAAGTTTGGTAGAAGTAAGAAGCATTGAGCGATAAGGAGAGAAATCTAAGTTTTGGGTCTAGTGTAGGTGGAGGATCTGCAACTAAGTGCGCAGAGGCCTAGGGTAGAAGTTTGCAGCTGAGTGCACAGATTCCCGCAACTATGTGCATAATGTAGATAGAGTCTATAATCATCTGAAGATATCAATAAAGAGAAGCATTTTACAAATTCTGGGTCTTTGTTTCCTATTAATGCATCTTGTCATATTGTGTATGAATTTAATTTATAATTCTTATATAATAAATGAATGTATGTAATTACGTTGGATAATTGAATGCAAGTAAGGATATCTATTTACGCGGTGCTAAAGGTGATTGTTTAATAAGATAAGTAAGATACTTAAGCTAGATTAGGAATCTGCATGATACACTACCCTAGCAACGTGAAACTACCAGAACCGTAGGTTAGGGCTACACGAAGGCCGATCATACCCCTTCACAGAGGTACTGAAGGGTGGAATAAAGGGCTAGTCTGACAGAGCCCTAGAACTATATGACTTGCGCAAAAGTAGGAATAAAAGGAATAAAAGGACATCACAAGCATCTCAGGGTGCAGAAACTTGGTTCCAACATCCCCCCATATTGCTTTAAGTGAGACTTCGGTCTGCGCTCTACGTGCTGGTGTCAAAAGGGCCAGTAGTGTAGGTATTTGTTTGGGTAACTAACAGTGAACCTGGGTTAGGCCCCACCAAGCCAACAAATGTTTCCATTGTCGGGACCAAAATTTGCATAAGGAATGTGTGATGTCGTATCACTGGAATCCAACTAAGAAAGAGATCAGAGACTGGTTGGATAGGAAGATCCATGAATTCACAGCACAGGAGAACAAAAATACGCGACTGAAAAGGAAAAGTGGTTGGACAGGTACCTATATATAGAGATTCACGAGATATATTTCTATTCCTTTCCAGTTGAGATATATGAGTGGATTGCGAAGCTAGCAAATATCCAAGGAAGTTGGATACTTGACGGTCCTATTGTCTAGACCCTAGAGTTAGTACAAATATTGGAAGCTTCTGAGGATAAGATTTCCCACGCTGTCCATCATTGGCTCAATCGCATCATAGGAGGATTTGTGACTGAATACGCAGTCGATACCTCAATCAGCTACAACGAGGCAGAGCAATGATTTTTCAAAGCTCTATGAAGTAAGTACTTGAATTCATTGAATACCTGGATTAAGATGTTATTGTGCGAAAAATGGGTTATGCATCCTCCTTGACGTTCGGTGCTACACGTAGTGGAAAGACTTACAAGAACAAAGGAAGAAAGGGTCCTAAATATAGTCCATTAATTTCACCTCCATGAGGTGACGAAGAGGGAATAGCGTGGGCTTCTCCGCGAAGTGCTATTCAATTAATAAGACAAGGATTCTTGTGACTTCCACCTCCACCAACACCACCTCAAAATTCACCACCATCACCTATAACTTCACCCATACCACCTCCACCTCCACCACAGTTCAGCATGGCCAATTCATTGAAGCTACCTTTTTTTAATAAAGGCTTAGGAAATGATGACTCGGACCAGTTCTGGTTCATTGTGAAAAATATATGGAAGCTCAAGGCATTACATCTGATCACATGAATAAGGCAACACTGGTCAGTGCTTTACAGGGTCGCACGCTAACCTCGTACATTAAATACTATTGGTTAGATAAATCGATCTTGCAGATAAAGCCGATCTCCCTAGTATCAAAATATATCTAGCAACAAGTAGGACAAGCAAATCTATCTTTCTCTAAACATATACGATTTATTAACAAGAACTATAGAGGTGTTTAGACCCTACCTTAAGTCCAACGCTAGTCTTTAGTAGCCATCCTTCAACCCTCCGAAAGAGTTTCCTTTTGAGAACCTGCAATCACAAACAAGCACACATCAAATAACACCTGCATAGCTAATATCATAAATCATGTTCATTATGGTGATGAAGGAATCCATAAAATAAACCATAAAACACAGCTTATTGAGAAAAACAAACTTGTTTGTATTAACTTTGAAGTAGAAGAACCTTACAACCTTTTTAGTCTTGATGTTGAACAAGCTGTTCCAAGGGTCCGAAACAAGAATCTCCTTTGATTTGACAAGCCTCACACTCTTCCAAATGAGATCAAAGAGTTATGTAATCTCTCCTCACAAAAGCTCAATTAGGAAGACTAACTTCTAGTAGCATTTCACCTCAAACATATTCAGCTTTCAGCCTCCCAAGTAACCAGCCCAATGCTTCATTTTATAGTGCATAGGAAGGAGATTACAGGTCCACCTATGAAGGGATAGAGTCATCCTTCAAATGGATAAGATCCTCACATCAACGGGTTAGCTCCTTAAGGTATGGGATGCATGAACCTTAAAGGAGCGAACTTTCCACCTCAAGATTCCTTCCAAAAGCTTCTAGAAATGACTCAAAGTGAGTTTTTAAGAATATACTTGTGCCTTTTTGAATTTTATAGGGGTATGCACCCATAACATAGAGACAGAGCAGTCAGGTGTGCAGGGGACATGACCTTTAGGTGCGGGACCGCAGGTAATGCTAAGAGAAAGTGCGGAACTAGAGTTTTATAGACTTTTGAGGGATTATCTTATTTTCTAGGATTGATATGAGGAACTGAGGTTTAAGACTTGCAAAGAAGGAAAGTACGAGCGGTAATGGACTCACACAGATTGCAGAATGTCAAGGTGACAATTTTTGTGCAACAAATTTCCCCCTAAAGTGCGAAGTCTGTAATAGATGAAGATAGAGTTTGTCATCTAAGAAGAGTGAAGTACTTTATCATTTCAAAGATCATCCTATGGACACCCTAGTCGGAACCTATAAAAATATTCAATGCAATATATATATATTATATATATATATATATATATTATATATATATATATGTGAACATACCATCGCTAACGTAGGCATTCCCATACTCAGATTAAAACTGACTAACTAAACTATTTTGATACAAGAATGACTTTGTAATACATCACGAGTACAGACATGTAAGACACAGTATGGGCATAGCCATGTGTTTATGAATAGTCCATTGTATAATGAATAACAAAATTCCTCATAGCCTCGATGGTAGAAACTAGATCTAGGGTCTTGATTTTTACTTTTCGAACCAGTACGATTCTATCCATGTGAATAAATGTGTCGAAGTTGAACATGGTAGAAACCACTTGATTACCAGTCAATTATGTGAACTGTTAACAAGTCTGAGAGAAACCACCAGTAATGTCAATGGCTCTCAAAGTACTCAGACAATCCATGAAATGTGAAAAGATGAGCTGATGTCGAACATGTCATAGAATCCTTTGATCGAAGGTCAATGATATCATCGAAGGCGAGAAACCTACCATTAGGGCATGTAGATTCCAAGGTACTAACAATTTCTAGATCATCTTTCTAGATAATGAGCTGAAGCCGATAGAAAGCGATCTATTGTAGGCAAGCCCACAACACGAAATCATAGATCAAGTTTTGAAGAAACATATTGGCAAGGACTGACTCAGGGATGGTCAAAATGGATGACAGATATTTTTTAGATGAATGGTTTGTTTGAACTGACCTCTTGAACACATAACGACAGTGTAGATGGTTTGGTGACAATTGACCCAAAGCTAATACCCAGAAACCGGCTAAAGACTTTCAATATGGTTTGATTAACTGTTAGGCAAAGGATTTCCCAACCCAAGTGAACAAAAAGTGTCGTGTTCAAGAGTGGTTAACTGCTTTTCTAAAACACAAAGTGTAACAAACAGGTTCATTTTTCTCTCTTTTCCCCCACCATTTCTAGCAAGTACCTCTTTATTTTTGACAAGCTTGAGGACGATAACATTTGCTTGTTTATAAGCTCATCCTTCAGATGAGTCCAACTTAGTTCAAAATTAGAACCCTAAGAAGGAGTGGTTCGTTCCTGTTTAAATTGAACAGGTCCTTTACTGTTAGATTTTAACGAGTCCAGTATAGGAAAAACTCGGTGTTTTTCAATTTTAGGGAGTTAGAAGAAAAACTTAAGAAAAATCCATTTGGTGTCCTTTTTCGTAAATTTGTGTCCCCCAAGCTCGAAAAAGTATAAAATAATACTTGAGAGAACCGCTTGACCATTACGACAAAGGAGTACTTTTCATAATTAGTGGCTCCGATCCAAAAAAGTAAAAAAGTGATCGAAGACATGTAATTTTATAACCAATATCGAACTTGAAATGAGAAAAGTCCGGCAATCTTGTCATGTTTGTACGGTCAGAAAAGAGTTATAAGTGGACCGCCTTTTTAATTCTATTTAATGAGTTTAAAAGGGAAATAACTCGACAATATTTTCATATTTTAGGAGTCAGAAAAGAGCTTAAAGAGGACTCCAATGTTTCTCTTTTTTGTAAGTTTTCGAAGAGTCTGAAAATTTGAAAAAGTATGCTCTTTGTTGAAAATGATCAATTTTCCTCGAAAAATCCAATATTCTGCACAAAAACTCAAAACATACTCATACCTGTTTAAGATAAATAAAATGCATCAAGAAGTTACCTTTTTAAAATGAAAAATAAATAAATTAAAAAATAATTTATTCAAAAGAGCTTATAAAAAGGGCTTTTGTAAATTCATTTTTACCATTTGATTTCAGAGTGAGAAGTGAGAGCTTTTGGGTAAGAAACTTCCTGTGAAGATTGCAGAAGATCCGTCCGTTAGAATCGAAAACCGTCAGCTCCAAGTAATCCACATCATCCTTATCTTGCATTTCAACTATTTACATTTCATTTTAGGGCTTTCATTTTGATTTTTAAGGGAAAAATTGGTTTAGAAATCCGCTCGCGGGGGTCCGCAAGTGTAATATGCGGCCCCTGCGGACCCTGACTTTTTTATACAAAGGAAAAAGTCGTGTGTCCGCACCCATTTCTTATGATGTGTGCGGACTATACACACTGTCTATAACTAACGGGCGTGGACCTCGCGAAATGGATTTTAAGATTTAAAATTTCTCCATTTCTGCCCAAATTTTTTTGAACTAAATTGTTCTAATACGTCTTTTTTGCATTATAGGACATACAAAATGCTTGTTTGGCGGGAATGCAAGCATGAGGATGTGGACCTTGCCACATTAATTCATCCACCCACAATATGAGCATTGAAAGCATGCAAGCTATTTAGATTATGGGCCATATGAGGCATGAGGGCCCAAGTAGAATTCTTGCAATTGCTGGTAGACAAGTGGAACATATAGGACCATTGTTTCATGATTGGTGGCCACCAGCTCGAAATTGAGCTAGACGACATATATTTTTTAACTGGTTTTCCCAAGAGAGGCGAACGATTATCTCTTTTCTGGACTAGGCCAGGTGACCAGTTTGTCGCTAGTCTCCGATTAGAGTTTTGCAATGATTAAATAGAGGACAAACGGATCGATATTAAAACTATCGAACATCCTGAACTTAAGGTTATGCATTCACTGTCACCAGACTATGCAGGAATGCATCATTTCATGTAGCTACCGGATCCCAGATGCGAATGGCAGTAGACTGTTATCGAGGTACCATCTTCAACTGGTGCGATGCTGTGTTGGCGAATGTAAAAGGCCAACTAACTAGAGAAAATAACGAACAACTAAAAAACTTTGGATATGGTTTCCTCATTGTGAGCTTTGGTCTAGAGAGGGTCCCTATGTTGATCCCACAACAGCTTTCCATTGAGGATGGTCTTCCTCGAGAGCCTAGGATAATGCGTTGGGTTGCAATGATGGCCCGCCATCCTAAGGAGGTTTCAGAGGTTGTTCAATTTCCGCCTAAGTATTTTAGTTGGTTGAGAACCCAACTTTTTGTGATTCAGGATTTTCCATATGCTGGGATGGATTATCGTGGTGACCCAGACATGATTCTTCCACCAGGAGAGCAGTGGGATGATTCAGGTAAAATAATTTTCAACACTTTCTAAGTTTTATCTATTTTTTTTTTTGTCTTTTAAATCATCCAAAACTGACAGTAAAAAGTTTTAAATGTAGATGTGGGTCCACAATGACCAGCCACTCTCCAGCCTTAAGGGAGGAGACAACCAGTTGCAGTAGTACCGGCCCCGCAGGACCAATCTACAGAGACCTTGATCGAATTGGAGAATCATCTAGAGTGTTTGATAGAAGATATTCCAGAGACTGGCATAGATGATATTCCACATAGGTTACAATGATATGTGATTGGCGTCGCAAGACCTTTTAGGAGGTTTCTTTGTAGGGTGGCCCGAGCAGTGGTTTCTTATCGTGATCATCACTAGGTGTTTTTCAACCTATGATCAAAGACGATGTATATTTGACACACTTTTATGCTATGATATATCACTATTACTGGCTATCTTGTCAAACATGTTATGGAATGTTATAAATTTACTGTTTTGATTATTGCAAATGTCTATTTATCATATGAGAAGCAATTGCATCTACTAATGTATTTAAATATTTTGGAATATGCTGATATTCAATGTAATCAAATTCACGTTCCAAGAGACGAACACTCAAAAATAATCTTAATAACACTGGATTTCTAATGGCATAAACCCTGTTAAGCTGTAATACAATGAGTTCAGACTCTAACCTAGCAATCAAACTCCGAATCCCAAATGATATGGATTCAGATAATAACTCAATCACTGCACTATACTCTGCAATGTTATTCATGTTTGACCAAGGCTTACCCCATGCATAGATACAAACTCATCAGAGGGTGAATAGATAACCCAAGCTGCGGAAGAAATGTTCCATGTATTGTGACAAGCACCATCAGCAAAACCAATGTATGTTTGAAGAGACATTGACATCTACAATATCAAGAGTAAAATCAAGATAAGCAGGAATAATGATAAAATCACTCTCTAAACTAGGCACACTTTTCTAATCTAAAACACACCAGCTAGAAAGAAACTAATCTAACAAAATATCCATACCAAAATTTAAGCATAATATCTTTTCAGATAAAGCCCATTTCTGGGTTTACCCAAAGAGACACCGTCAAAATCTACTAATTCATAGGCCCCTTTTGCCACCTTTTGCTTAACAATATAAGGACCATGCCACATAGGTACAAATTTTCCAGCCCCTAGCTTATTTTTTCCTTGATCGTATAGTAAAACTAGGTCTCCTTCCAAAAAATTACGAGGTGTAACATTTCGGTTGTACTGAGCTTTTATCTATTTTGCATGAGTCTCGATTTCTAATGCAACATTGTGTCGATTCTCATCTAGCTACGCTAAGTACAAAAAACGTTTCTCCTCTTCAGAAGTGGCTGGGAGTAATTCTATTGCTATTTGCAATGACAAAATTTTGTATTCAATGGGTAACACTGCTTCCAAACTGTAGACCAGTTGAAAAGGAGTGAAACCGGTTGATGTTTTTACTAAGGTTCGATATGACCAAAGTGCTGAAAATAACATGTTATGCCAATTCGACCTATGAATACCAATGATTCATTGGATCATAGTGACTAGAACTTTATTGATAGCTTCAACTAGACCATTAGCCTGTGGATAATATGGAGTAGAACTATTGTGATGTAGGCCAAGTTGATCTGTCAGTTCATTTATCATGATGTTTTGAAAGTGGCTCCCATGATCAGTAATAATAGCTTGAGGAACACCGAATCTAGAAATTATATGATTGAAAACGAAAGTTGCAGCAGTTTTGCCGTGTATCGAAAATTTAGGCATCACCTCAGCCCACTTAGTAAAATAATCTACAGCAAGGATGATATACGCATGCCCCCCAGCCAAGTGAGGGTTACATGCAATACAGTCAATACCCCACTTTGCAAAAGGACTGACAACAATTATAGGGTGGAGAGGATCAGGTGGAGCACACATCTTACGATAAAAATTTTGACAATAGCCGCATTTTCGGACTGCATAGATACAATATTTGAATAAGGATGGCTAGACATAACAAGCGTACAATATATTTTGGGTTGTGGCATACCCAGACATATGACTGCCACATGCTCTAGAGTGACAGTCATTCAGAACCTTTTCAACTTTTTCATGAGTTAGATAACATCAGAAAACAGAATCTGCCCCATGACCATCAATAATATTGTATTGTTGGGATTGGAAATGTATTTTCCGTCGCTGAGATCGTGAGATTTCAAGCCAAAAAGATTGGTTTGGAGATAAACAATAATATCTCCATACCATGGATCTAGAGTATTGATAAGAAACAAGGATTTGTCTACAATGGGCTCTTCCGCCATAGTTTCAGTATCAGTACATGGGAAATCACACATCAATTCCGCAAAAACCAAAGATTTCTTTGCCTTGGATTTTTCAAATTCCAAGTCAAATTCTTGCAGGATAACTATCCATTTGGAATACTTGCCCCTTAGCAATTGTTTTGTCAAAATATACATCATAGGGTTATAGTGAGAAATTACCGTGGTTTTGTGTAATAAGATGTAGTGACGAAATCTTTGGATAGCTTGAACAACTTCCAAGGCCAATTTCTCCACATGCGAATATTTAAGCTCAGTCAGATTCAAAGTTCGACTAAGATAGTAAATCACATGTTCACTATTGAATTCATCTTCTTGAACTAAAACCATCCCAATCGTGGAATGAGAAGCAGCGAGGTACAAAAAGTAATCCTGGTTGTAATTGGGAGGATGCAGTAACGGTGCATGGGTCAATGCATGTTTAAGTGCATCAAAATATTTGTCAGCTATCTCATCCCAAAAGAATGGAGTATTCTGTTTCAACAACCTGGTAAAACCTTTTGTTATCTCGGCGTAGTTAGGAATGAAACAATGCAAAAAGTTTGCTTTCCCTTGCAAACTTTGGAGTTGGTGAAGAGTCGAAGGAGGAGGTAATTTGACGATAGCTTCAACCTTGAAGGGGTCGACATGAATGCCAGCTTTTGAAACGACAAATCCCAGTACATGACCCATTTCTATATAGAATACACATTTGTGTGGATTCGGCTTAATTTGATAATGTCTACATCTCATAAAGATTTCCCGTAAATGAGTGAGATGATCGGCTCTATGTAATGAACGGGCAGGTAAATCATCGAGATAAGGCTACACAATGTGCTTGATGTCATGAAATGCGTAAGACATAGCCCTTTGAAAAGTTGCTCCTGCGTTCTTCAATCCAAAAGGTAACTTGCAATAAGAAAATGTCCCCCATGGACAAATGAAAGCCATTTTAGGTTGATCAGCAGGAAGTATGTTGATTCGAATTATAACCGGAAAAACCATCCATAAAGGAGAACATTTCACTGCTGGCACAATCATCAATAATTTGATTGATATAGGGGGTTGGATAATTGTCTTTAGGACAAGCTCGATTAATATCCCTATAATTGATACATATTCTTATCGTTCCTTGCTTTTTGTTACAGGATCAATATTCAATACCCAATCCATTAAATCAATTGGATAAATGAAACCTGCTCAAAGTAATTTCTCAACTTCAACTTTAATAGTAGTAGCTTTTCTTGGATGTATCTGATGCAAATGTTTCCGGACAGGTTTAGCATCCGGGTAACTTTTAATTTCATAAACAAAAATTGATGGATTGATTCCTGGAGTTTCTCCATATGACTAGGCAAACACGTTGCAGAATTCTTGAAATAGGGCTTTATAAGTTTGGATTTCATCGTTCGTACATGAAGCACCTATATGAATGTTTTCAATAATTCCGGGTTTAACTGAAATGTCAATAGGAACCGTTTGAGAGATATTTCCAAAATTTAACTCAGAATCAGGATGTTGTAATGGATTATGTGGTTCTTTGACATAGTCAGTAGTAAAAATGGATGAAAAATCATTTTCAAAATGATCAAGCTTAGGTGAAAATGGAGATCGATAATGAAGATCTTCCCATGGTAAATCATCAACAGACAAAAGTTCACAAATCTGCTCATTAGTATGAACAGGATCAGAAAATGTTGTTGAGGCTAAGGTTGATATCAAAAGTAATTCCCCATGGACCACATTCATTGGATCAGTTTTGGTTGAACAAGAGTAAGAAAATGACTATACGGCCTGATATGCAATTTCAAAGGGACTCAAAGGCATTGCATTACCAAATGAATCCACCTCAGAATCGAAAGGTACGATCCAAGGATCATCAAAAGCGATAGTGTTTGATGAAAGCATATGAATAGTCACAATAGAAGGTGATACGTTAGGAGGGAAGGAAAAATTTCCTAGTAAACCAGAATCTTTAATCAAACCTACCGCAACATCCTTGTAAGGGATAGTTGTTTTACCGACATGCTGAATATTATCTGAAGAGGCTAGGTCGGATGAAAAATAAGTCAGCTGGTCTATCGTAATGTTCTTTCCGTTATGAGGAAACTTGATAAGCCGAAAGACAGATGAAACAATATCAGTCATAGTGTGAGACCAATTGCGACCCAAGAGAAGGTTGTAATCTAGAGGGGCATCAACCACTTCCACATCTAGATTTACACTTTTGCCTTCAACCCCTATAGGTAAATCTCACAAAATGCCAAAAGGATGGAACCCGTGGCCATCCAAAGCCTTTAGAATCATCGGAGGCTGATTAAGTGTAGGAGAACCAAGCGATATCCAACACTGGGTCGAGATAATACACGTAGAAGCTCCCTCATTAATTACATTTCGAAAGCAAGGTCTGTTTTTGACCGACCCTGGAATCTGGAAAGCCTTTGATGAGGTAGGTAGGGTGTACTATTCTCTAAATCAAAGATTATTAGGTTCGAATCCTGAATATCAACAACTCCTATAGCAGACAATAGTAATTTACGATGTGTTGGGCATGATTGCGACACCTCCAAAGCTGACATTCCTGAAGGGGAAATAGCCAAGTCTTAAACAATGTTATAATTCTGAGCAGTTCTCGCATGTGGATTGAAAGTTGATTTCCGAAGTATACCTTCAGTAGGTGGTTTGATTACTAAGTCAGGGTTAGGTTTCTAGATTTGTAGCAGATGAGAACCAGGAGGAGTTGTAGTTGATGGGTTTGAATTAGAAGATTTTGCTTCTTTACCACCAATAGGATTTTTACTACCATAATCTTGCAATCACGTCGCAATCCTGACATGATACATCATCATAATGGGTTATTCTGAGGCATTTTAGGAAGAACCAATCATCTTACTATCTTAATTAGGAAAAGGATACTTCAAGACAGTAGGCGTTTGAGAACCTTTGAAGATTTCGAAACCTCTCCTCGATGTGGGCAGTCTCTTGTAAAATGCTCCTCGTCACAAATGAGACAAGGATAGAGAGGTTTACATTTCTCATCAGTAGATTCATTTTTATCTATTTTCTCTTTTGAGTTTTGTTTATTTTTCTTCTTCCCTTTCTTTTTACCACCGGATTTTGATTTGGCTATAGATGATTCTACGATGTGGATATCGGCAGGAATTTTAGCGGAAGAGTTTCATGTTGGGGAATCTGGTAAAGTTATAATAGGAGAAGAATTCTTTGAACATTTATTCCTTCTTTTAGTACTAACTGAACCAATCATACCATCAGTGGCATGAGACCTTGAAGGAGCTGCAGTTATTTGATTGTGTTTCAGAAGGTCGGGGATTTTTCATGTAAAGTACCTGACTGCGTATAAACAAGGTCAAGGTACTGAGCCTGAGAAATTACTTTATCTTCAGTAACTACCACTACCTTAGCCACATCTTCAGTGATTTTAGGTAATAATGATCTTACAAACCATTCTGCTAAAATTTGACCCGGAATAAAAACTTTCACTAAATGCCTTCTACGTTGCCATTCATGGATATGATCATAAATATATGTTGATGTAGATTGTTTTAATGAAGTTAAAAACTTCATGCCATTGTTGTATTTGACGGGCAACTAAAAATGAGTTAAGAAAGAAGTGGCTAACTGACTAAAATTATAAGAAGAGCCTCGTGGTAACTCAATGTACCACTTGGCAGCAAGATCAATCAGAGTGTATTGAAAAATATGTAAGTGAATTGAATCATCAATAATGGAATTAGATGCACAGCAAAGGTGATAAGTCATCACATGGTTTGGAAAATCTTCTCTTGAATTACCCTCAAAATTTGGGATATCACTAGCCAACTTATTAGGCATTGGTAGCTAATATGGAAGATAGTAAATCAGATCGTTCGTAAGGCGCGGCAAATCAGGTAAATCCAAAGTTGCAATAAATGGAAATTGATGGTTAGGGTCACGAAAACCTTGGGTAACAAGACTAGCCCCAGGAGCAGGATATCTAGGATAACCTGGAATTGGATTTGCATTAGGAATATTATAACCTCCTGGGAAACTAGGATTAACCAGACCGAACTGGGGTTGCTGAGGCTGTTGATAAGTATAGCCAAGGTATGGTTGATACTGGTACACTGGGTTTTGTACAGTAGGACCGAATTGATACTATCCCTGGTACGGTTGATAAGTGAATTGCGGTTGACTTATGACAACCATAATTGGACCAACTTGTCCTACAGGCATCTGGACTGAAGTCTAAACTATAGGTCCTGGGTGTGGTAAAGAGGCTTGAGGAGTTTGCACTGATACAAGGACAGTAGAAACTAGAGCTACCGATACTCCAGTAATAGGTGTGGATTAAATAGAGGTTGTGGTAGTTGCAGTAGTAGTTTGAGGCAGAGTCCAAAGTGAACTAGGCCCAGACTGCTGAACTAGACTAGGTGCAGAAGTTTGAACAGTAGGCTGGACAGGTTGTTGGGTTGGACCAGCAACCAAAGGTTGTCTAGGTTGATTTGATAACTACACATTAGGTTGCATAGTCTGTTGAATTTGAGATGGATCCCACATCATATTCATTCTGGGGTATGGACCCATAAAAGGTTGATCATATGGAGGACCATAACCGGGTTGAGCGTAGGGCTAATAATTAAGCGGTACATTTCCAGATCCTTGTACAAATGGTTGACCAGAAGGTGGTTGGAAACCTTGAGTTGGGTACTGACCTTGAGGTTGATAACCTTGAGGCACGTACTAAAACTGGGGTTGACCTTGAGGTATATATTGATACTGGGGTTGACCTTGAGGTATGTACTGAGTCTAGGGTTGACCTTGAGGTATGTACTGTCCTGATGGTCTGTACTATCCTTGAGGTTGCCCCCTAAGCGATAACTGACTACCTTGAGGTTGCCCCCGAGGTGGTAATTGACTACCTTGAGGTTGCCCCCCACGCAGTAACTGACTACCTTGAGGTTTCCCTTTAGGCGGTAACTGACTACCTTGAGGTCGCCCCCCAGGCAGTAATTGACTACCTTGAGGTTGTGGATTTGGAATAGTACCAGACATCATAAGAATTTCTTCTACGCTCAACAGTTGAGTTCCATTATTACCAATTGATATCTTATGTTCAATTGGTTGAGGAGATGCTCCTTAAAAGGTACCAGTGAGTGACCGGTACCCTGAAGGAATAGAAGGACCACCATATAAAAATGTTTTCGGTGTTTGAGAAAACATAGATGACTGTCTCGACATATTCAATGGAGGATAATAGCCTCTGGGTGTTGGATGAAAAGGAATTTGAGGTGGTGAAAAACTAAGCCCTGGGTTTTCTAAAAAAATTGTCAATGATATGGACCAAGCGTCACTCCTAAAAGGACTGTAGAAAATTGATTCACGCTCCCTAAGTTCTAAAGTTGGTTGATTTTAAGGAAGAATTATGTCTTTGTCCAGACTAACAAGTTCTTCAATAAAAATGAGTCCAGTAGGAAGATTTTGGGTAATTATATTTCCTACCCTGGGTGAACCAGGACCACTACAAGTTGGAGAAGCAAATCCTAAAGATGGAGTAGGAGCAAGTTCAGTTTCATGCTCAGAAATTTCAGGTTCTTTAGCTAATTCACTAGTAGGAGAAAAACTACCAGTAACTTTGGAAAGTGAAATTGGCTCAGAAATATACTCTGTTGTCTGTACTTGATCATCACGATGAACAATTAAGGATGACTCTCTGGCTTCTGGTGACCCAATTCTACTATCACTAGGAGATAGAAGAGGTCGTAGCCCTTCAAGCTAGCTTGGTGTATACTCAGGAGGTTGCCCCCAAAG
Organism: Pinus taeda; assembly: GCA_000404065.3. Taxonomy (NCBI): domain Eukaryota; kingdom Viridiplantae; phylum Streptophyta; class Pinopsida; order Pinales; family Pinaceae; genus Pinus; species Pinus taeda. Next base: position 47,516 of record APFE030306198.1, read on the forward strand.
CCTACGAGTTTGTCTCGGTAATTCAACCACAATTAAATATTTAATTACCCACACACAAACAAAGAAAAATTTCAATAAATCCACCTAAATTCTATAAAGAAACAAATAATTGAATCACACGCCTAAAAATCTATGAGTTCAAACCACACACAAATAGTAGCTTCCCATACTAAAAACACTAGTTGGTGATGAAGTCCAATGTCGTAGAATTTAATACAGAAAGGGCGGTTGGAATAGTTACCCTGAAAACCTAATTAATGAAACATATTGGAACAAGTTTCTTCACAAAACTGTCTTGAGTGAAGAGAACCCCCCAAAGAGTCCAAGTGAGTCTAGTCGACGTCTACTCTAGGTACAGTGAGATCTATCCTTTAGTGTCACCTTAGGAAATAATCTTAAGTTTATGGACACTAAGGTTACCAACATCAACAAATACAATTGGGGGAACAGTCTACGATCCGATCTACGTGCAAGGGTAGAGTAACAAAGGTCAATCCCCTTGAAGGCTCCTCGACATGATTAATCTGAGGTTTACCAACAAGTGACCTAGGGTCCTTGTTATAGAAATTTTTGGGCACTTCAACCCCAATCATAAATGTCCATAAACTGAGGGCTCCTAAGTCCCTAAAAGTGTTGCTTCACTGCCTAAAGGAACAAGGTCAACTGATTACATCATCTCCCACAATTTTTCCAATGAAAACTGCTCATAAATGGTCAAAACTAGACCATACTGAAAGCTCAACACAGGGGCTACGATGCATATCACCTTCCCAATGTACAAGGTGCGATGCATACTGATTTGCTCCTCTTTAGGGTGCGATGGTCACGAATGGACAAATGGAAGGGACAAAAATGTGAGATGGAAGATCATGGAATCTTCCAGAAGCTTCCCCTCTGACACTTGCCACTCCATTTTCGAGCAGGGATGAGTAAAAGATCATCATTCTCCAAGTGGAAGCAGGAACTATCAGAGAGAGGACACTAATCAAGATCCCAGAAGATGACTCACCTCTCTGCAATCATCTATATATGGATCCCTCATCACAGAGATCCAGAGGCTGGAATTTTGTATCTTATAGAGAAGTGCTATTGGTATTCTGGTGTACATTCACAGTGTTGGGTGATCTAGCTTTGCTTGAGGTGAA
>APFE030306201.1:0-11877 GCA_000404065.3 Pinus taeda
TTTGTATTATTTGAAGAATATAGAAATAAAAGGCTACAAAAACTGCCTTCTGAATGCCTGATTTCTTTATAGCTAGAATTTCCCACAGGAAAGCCTTTTCTGTCATCTACAAAGGAAAATTAAAAAAACCCACAACTACACCTCAGAGAAACAAATAGAATAGCTCTTGTCTACATGTGAGCTCGACAAAGTATGAGATCAATTAAACAAAGGACTAGATAACAACAAGCGAAGGAATTGCAAGATTTAGCTTCAATGAAGACGGATAAGACTGTTGTAGCTAGAAAAGCAATGTTTCCTATCAATGAGTCATCAGGTCAAATAATAGATAAAGAATTTATCCTGACATTCCCCACCTACGAGATTGTTCTTAGAGTAGAAGAGATTACGCCACTTTATATTTTTTATAGTCATCAATACCGTGTTGTCATTAGTCAACAGAAGAAGAAAAGAACAATGGAACATTCTCAAGATCCTCTTCTTAGAAGTGTCCCATTAGATGTGGTATGGAAATATTATCAATCTAATTTGTCTGATGATTTAGCTAAGATTTCGCAATATGCAGGAGCCTATGTTATGACCACCATTTTCAAAGCTACTAAGGTTCAACAATTGGTTACAGAACAAGACGAAAAAATCTTGGAATTAGAACAAACATTACTAAATTCAAGACGTGATATTGATGAGTAATGGAAAATCAAATTTTCAAAGTTATAAACTGAGTTTAATAAAATGAAATTTTAAAACAAAGTTGATATTCAGATCCAAAATGCATAGATTGACTAGCTTCAACTTAAAATAATTAAGATACATAAGGACACTAATATTAAAGTATTTAGAAAAGAATCCAGAGAGATTAATGCTCTCCTCATCCATAAACAAGTGAACTTCTATAAAAAGTTGAAGATCACCAATGAGCTCTGCAAAAATAATGACTCATTGATTGATCAAATTTCTGAATTAAGAACATACTATGAAGATATCAACAACAAGATTTCTGATTTGATCACTTGTAAGGACAATTTAGATGGAATAAAAGAATATATTCCCAAAATACATGAATAATATGAATATATTCTTTCAAATATTGGAATATTAGATTAAATCATGCTAAATAAGTGATTTATAGAGTGAGAGACCTAGCAGGCCAAATTACTAAAACTGTTAGATAAAGTCTAGCAAATGCTAATACTAATACTGAGTGCTTAGGAGAATGCCTTCTAGATATCGAAACACTCATTGAGTACTAGAATAAGAAATCTCAGGAAAAAGAAGATAACATCAAGAAATTATCTAAGTTAAATCTTGAATATCATCAACAGTTGTTGGTAAAACCCTATGGTCAATGGGTAGTTCTTCACAACCTTGTTAATATGAATGAATGCACGTTCCCACTTGTTTCAGATGCCTTGTTTATGGGATGGATGCAGATCAGGAAAGCTCAAACCATAGAATTCAAGTCGTTGGAGGATACTTACATGTTACGAGAGAAAATGGGAGAGATGTGAATCTCCCATGTTTAGTTTCTTGTTAAAAATGAACCCTATTTTTGTCTTTTTTTCCCTATTTTGAGGAGTGTTTTTTCTAACCTGCTCAGCAAAATATGCATTTTTTATTTTGATAATATAACTTTTATTTATAAATACCCTCTCATGTATTTAGAGAAGAGGTTCATAATTTTTGTAAGAACACTCAACGAACTTTCACTTTTGTATTTCTTTGATAATTTTAGTAAAATGTTGGGCCAGAGTCTGTCTTCTTCCATGAGAAGAGCATTAATATATGTGATACTATTATCTTTATATTGATGCTATGTTTTATGTTTAAAATTCAATCAAATTTGTATTACTTTTTTATTATATGCAATATTACAACTGAATTAAACAATGTTTCAGTATTGAAAAGTGCATTAGTTGTTATCTTTAGTTGTATGTATGAAATGATATAATTTTTATGTGATATGTGCTTAAAAATTATATTGATTAAACGTTTAATCAATTTAATTATTTTTTAATTCATTTTAACTCTTTTAAATGTTTTATGATCTATATTGTCTTTCATTTATAAAGGAAATTTTATAAAATCACATATGCAAAGTTAGTTATATCCCAGGAATTAGATAATAGATATAGATTTATTTATTTTCATTCATATTTACACTATTAAATTTATTTCACCCCATCTATACCACACAAATTACATCATGTATTTGAACAAGAAACTGATCCCTATATCCCCAATCAGAACTACTATCCCAAACAGAAAAGGAATGGTATTCAAGTTCTCGACTAGGTGGTTTCCCCAATATTGAGGCAAAGAAATTCTGAGTCATCAAAATTTTTGGCACTAGAAGGAGGGCCCTGACTTTGAATGGAAAAAAGAGCTAAACCTAAATTTAAAGGCCATTCTAATAGTCACTCCCCCTCAATATCACCTCTAACTTCTAGATCTTCATCTAAAACCACTACTTCTAGACCAGAAGTTGAACAAACATCTACAAGATCTCCTAGATCACTAGCTCAATGTTCCAATCCACCTTCCTCTCATCAGGTATCAGAGGTTCAAAACCTTAATTGAAACAATGGAAAGTATTTTTATTTCCAAAGAAAAACCTCAACAATTAAAGGTATCTGAAAGTAGTGTATCTTCATCATTCCAACCTACTCAAATTTTAACTCATTCTAAGAGTGAAAAACTTGGAGTTACTCCATTCAAGTTTCCTCTTCCTTCTTTTCTAAAGAAGACAAAGAAATTTGAGCCACAAATATCCACTAGTGATATTTTTTCAAATTCACCTCCACAAACACCTTCATCATACATTTCATCCAATCAATCCTCTTGTTTATAACCCTTCTTCTCAAATTACTGATGCCAACTCATTTAGAACTAATACACAATCTACCTCTTTTTCCATACAAACACCTTCTACATCAACCTTTACCAAAACTCCAATAATGGCAGGAAGTAAAAAACGATAGGCACCCCCACCACCAATTAGACGATGGGCCATTCCTGGAGCTGTGAAAATTCCATCACCTCTCCATGATCTACCTAAATATCCTGAGAGATGGCTACCAAAATTTAATCCTGATGATGGACTACCTACTGAAGAACATCTCCACAATTATATGTTAGCCATTAATTTGAATAGGGTAGCTAAAGCAGACTGTGTAGTAAGATTATTTCCATACACTTTTGCAAGATCTGTAGACTCATGGTATTTTTCATTACCATCAGGGTCCATTACTATGTGGGACATATTTGAATAAATTTTTTTAACTAACTTTGGTGATGATTTCACTACTGCTACTTTGATTAACAATCTCTCCAAAACTAAAAAAAGTCCCAATGAAAATATCAAAGATTTCAATTCTAGATTTAATAAACTCTTGAATAAAATCTTAGATACATCGAAACCTAGTGTTGACCTGTAGAATGAGTGGTTTATATCTCCCTTACATTCAAATATTGCATTTTTTGTTGATAGGGCTAATAGAATGACTCTAGTAGAAAACATGAAAGAAGCATTAATAGTGGAGCAAATGATACTTACTTTAGAAAACAAATTGCACCGGATGAAAGAAACGCCAATAAGGTTACATCTAAGGATGAGCCTAAGAAGAAAACTCCAAAAGATCCTTTTGATATCGAAGGACTACAGAAAGTCCTCAAAACTATGTCTAATGAGATGGTCGAGATTAAAAACCAAGTGGCTGAATCTTCAAAGAAACCTTTCAAACCCTTTAAAAGAACTCAGACTTCAACCTCCCAAACCCCCTATGTCATATCAAATGAAGAATCATATGAAGAATGTCATGAAGAAGAAATAGTTATGTCTGCCAAGGATTCTAAAGATGAAGAATCTATAGAAGCTCACAGGCTTTGATATTTTATCCTCCCCACTTCTAACAATGAAAAATAACATGAAGCCTTAACTATAAGTACAAGAAGTAAAAGACCACCTAATTCTCCTCAAACAATCTAGAAAAGTAAAACTTACATTTTTGCTACTAAGGACAAGAACATCAACAAACTAGTCCCTTATTCTTCTTCTAATCTTCTACCTACATCAAAAAAATTGGTTGTCTCAGATAACATTGAGTATAACATAGTGGACGATATGAAAAAAGTCAAGGATAAAATTTCTTTGTATGAAGTTTCAAAATTAAAACAACGGAAGAAGTATCTTATTCATGAATTGAATGCATCTCCTTTACCAATTGTTGTCGCATCTAAAGCTTCTGAAGGAATAGGTAATCTTCCTGCTAATTCTATAGAGAAAGTTGATTCCACAAATGCTATCTTGATTGGAGACAGATCAAATTCTCACACTCCCCCATTTCATTTAACTTTTGATCTCTTCAATAAAAACGTGAAAAATTGCTTAGTCAATTCTGGAGCATCATTGTTGATATAATGCCCCAATCAGTTTGCTCAAAATTGAAAAAATCTCCTTAGAAGTCTGATGGTCATATAGTGCAACTCGATATAATGAAAGCTAAAGTATTAGGATAAGTCAACTTATTCCTCATTAGACTTTCTTCTAATCCTGAAGTATTTCAAATCATTGGCATTCTAGTTGCTGATATTCTAGGTTTCTATGGTTTAATCCTAAGTAGAGATTGGGCTGAAAAGTTACACGGTTGCTTTGCTATATACTGGTCTCATATGTGGTTGCCATATAATGGAGAACCAAATCAAATATGTGTGGACTGCGGAAAACATATGAAATATTCAGTAATGGATAGAGATGGATAAAATTAACTAGTCATCTTCACTAGTAATATTCCTAGGAATTATTTCTCAGAGTATTTTTGTGGTAACTTTAGAGGTTACGAATCACCTTTCTCAGTTAATTCTATCACTTCAAAAATCGAAAACTATTCACAGACAGATTTATCCAAGTGTGACAATGTTGTAGATAAACCTTTAGTTAAATATTTGTTTTGTACTTTGTATTTCGATGGATCTATATCTAATGATGGTGTTCGAGTTGGATGTGTCTTAATTAGTCCTAATGGAGAAAGAACCATGCTAGCCTTCTTATTAGAGTTTGAATTTAGAAACAATGTTGCTGAGGATGAAGCTCTGGTTCAAGGCTTGTACAAAGAAACATTTCTTGATGTCTAGTATCTTCAAGTATTTGGAGATTCATAAATTGTTATCAACCAATTAATAAATACTATTCATTATATCTCCAACCATTTGAAACATTTTTAGACTCTAGTTCAATCTCTCACTTCGCATTTCTTATATTTCGATATTTCTCTAATCCCAACTTCAAAATGGTAGTGTTGATTTATTAGCCAATGTTGCATCCAAAATAATCCCACCTGAAGATTTCAGCCCAGTTCAATTTTTGAATGAATTAATTTTTTTCCCTTCCATTCCTGATAACATTACAAGCTGGTGCATGTTTAATGATGATGGACATATCTTTAGTTTTTTAACATCAGAAGAATCATATTCTGATTAGATAATTGATGAAGGTGAACATGATAGACAAATGAAATAAGAAATTGAGGATAATTCTCTCCCCAAGGCTGTGGTTAAACTTGAAAACCTTTATGATCTAAAAGGTAGATTCAAGAAAGTATCCAATTGTAAATTTCAGATTTCAACATTGAGGTTTGAATTAGTAAACCTTGGATCTAAATCTAAACCTCAAAATGTCAATTTAGGACTGAGTCTTTCTCCTAATGAGATTAGCTTTTATTCGTTTGTTGAAGAAATATAAATTTCTCTTTGCTTGGAATTACGAACATCTAAAGATTTATGATACTTCCATCATCCAAAACACCATCCCAATGATGCAAGATGTCAAGCATGTTCATCAGAAATTAAGAAAGATTCATCTAAAAATGGAGAATCAAATAAAAAATGAACTAAATAAGCTCCTTAAAGCAAAATTGATTTTTCTAGTGAGGCATTCCAAATGGGTATCCAATTTAGTACCAGTCAGGAAGAAGAATGGTGACATTAGGATTTTATAGAACAAATCTTGCAGTCAGTCACCGGTTCTGAGCTTATGTCTTTTCTTCATGGTTTCTCAGGTTACAATTAAGTACTTGTTCATCTAGATGATAGATTAAAGACTAAATTTAGAACTAAATGGGGAACTTATGCGTATTAGAAAATGCCTTTTGGATTAATAAATGCAGGAGCTATTTTTCAAATGGCCATGGAAATCACTTTCAAAGGTCTAATTAAAAGAAAATTTATTGTTTATTTGGATGAAATTACGATATATTTTAAGAAGAGAAACAATCACTAATAGAACTTGAAACAAATATTTTAGAGATGTAAAAGATATGGGATTTGTCTTAATCCTAAAAAATCCTACTTCACTCTAAGTGAAGGAAAAATTCTATGATGCGTTGTCTCTAAATAAGGAATATGTATAGATCTAGACATAACTTCGGCTATTTCTAAAACCCCTTTGCCCCATAATAAAAAAATTGATGCAATCATTTTTAGGACATTAATTTTGTAAATAAATTTGTTCCTGATTTTTCCCAAATTGTTTCTAAATAGGGATGTAATGAAAGGGAATCCTTTCAAGCAATCAAACAAGCCATAATTGACACCCCTCTTTAATCACTCCCAATTTCTCTGATCCTTTTATTTTATATACTTTTTCTTTTGAATTATATTATGCAGTAGTGCTAACACAAATCAGAGATCAAAATATATAAGAACCCATCTCTTCCCTCAGTTTAGATTTTCAAGAAGAAAAGCTCAATTATTCTAAAGTAGAGAAAAAAACCTTTTCAATCTTGATGACTATCAAACATTTCATACCTTTTCTATTAAAATCCCATACAAAATTTATTGTCCCATCATCAGTAGTGAGACAATTACTTGTAGAGAAAGAGTATATTTAAGAGGGCATGGAATTCAACCCACATGTTTCTATGCCTTCCTAATATAATATTGACTGAGAAATATTGTTAAGAAGCCATATGTAACATCCTGCTAGCACCATGGGCCAAGTTTACCCCTGTTGGTCCATAGATAAAAACCCAGTTGTTGGATTTGTCAATTTTTGAGGCTCAAGGTCTAGAATTTTTTTTTTCAGTTTTGGAGGTGGTTTTTTATCTTCATAAACACATTTAATTTTTTGGAAAAATTCCAAAGGGGAAAGGAAAAATCCTGAAATAATATTACATTTCTAGTATCCAAATTTCCTATGATACCACATAGGGTAATTCTTTGTGGTCACGTTATCTTCCTGATCTGCTCTAGGAAAACCTATGAAACAATTGAGTAATTAGTTTATAGTCAACACTAATTACACCTTTGTTTAGATTCATGCTTCTCCAGATGCAAGGGAGTGTCACTAATAATAACGTATTATCAATAATTTAGAATCCACACTGTTATTAGAAATTATAGCCACATGAAGTATTTGTCCATGATATGCATGCAAGCAACCAAGGACACGAGAAAGATTAAGTTAAATGATATGAGAATCCACTTGAGAGAGAAGCCACACTGTGAAGGATGAAAGAAGAGATGGATGCACCTTAAGTGAATAATATCAAAATAAAGGCACTTAGTCCACACACACTACTGCAACGAAAGAAAAACTATTAACCAATAGATTTGAAGAGGTGTAACATATGGTATAATCAAACCCTGTGTAATGTCCACTTTTAATTAGCTCAAAAATACATTGTACTTTCCATTTCAAGAAGTTAGAAGACACAGATCAAGGCACATATTTTAATAGGTTCTATCTAAACTTCAAGTCCACCATTTACTTTCGATCTTACTTAGGATTGACCAAGAAACATTAACAGTGATCTCAAATAATACTTTCATTTTCTAAAGTTACTAACATCTACAATACGATATATCCATACGGTCTCTTACAACTATTTATAAAATATTTAGTTTGTTCATTTTAATTCTTATAGTGTCTAAGTGGAGGTTGCTTTTAATCCTATCTTCTTTGTGATGAATTGAATCTAGCAACAAGTATTCATAAAATATCAATGAGTGTGACTTTCCAAAAGTGCCTAGTCTTGGGTAGATGTAGATAAACATCTTTAATAAAGTGATGAAACTTTACTTTTTTAATCAATAATTTCAGCTTTCACCTTCTTATTTCTCGTTTATGTCATATGATTAATATTTCCATTTTATTGAGATATAAATAATGTACTCCACTAAATCCAAACCAGATTTCGTTGGACTTAATGGTAAGCTACCTCTCCATAGGTTAGGTAGCACTCGTTCAACTGTAATATCCCTTTTTGTATCTCTTTCTTCACTGCATCATATATGAATCAATATGAATTCCAATATTTTTAACATGGATAGAAAATATACCATGGAAAAAAAACCTTTATATGGATCAATAGATCAAACCAACTGTTATATCGATGAATTTAAGTTTTTAGACGTTGAATAATTATGAAATATTACATTTTCAAGATTTGTTATATTAGCTCTATCAAAAGACAATTTCCCTGGTGTTGCCTTGGGCTATGCATGGCCCCTTTTTTTCTTTTCTATTGAAACTCTCATGTTGTTGTCATACACAATTCATTTTTAGTGAAAAATGGAGAAAGATCCTATGTACCATTCCATCATCTTCAAACCATTACAAACATGTTCTCCAAGTAACTTGGTATGCGGTCCTAAACTTCTAGGTTGTGCCTGATTGATGTCTCAGACTTTGGACAAGGGTTTAAATGTGACAGTCTGTTGATGCCTCGAAAATCGCTGCAACAACATTGGGGAAACCACCCGGTCCGGACCTTAGTACAGCTCCTTTTCCGTTTGGGATAGTGGCTCCGACTGGGGATAATGGGGCCAGTTTCCCAGCAATAGATAAAATGGGATGAGTGAATGCTTTATAAATAACACTAGTGATAGGTGGAAGGTTGAAACTATTGACAGAAATATAAGTAAATGAAACTATCCCGGGAATCTATTGAGCTCTAAACCGTAGCTTTTGATGCTCTATATCTAAAAGATAAACATATAGATGACTGTATCCTTAAGACATAGATATTGAATTTATTTAAGATTGTTGTGCTTAAATAGTTAAGCGCAACGATGAAAGCGATATTACTACACTTTACACATTCATATCATTAACATATACATTATTAAAGGTAAAGGCATATCATATAAACACCCAATAGTGGAATGAATAAGATTTGTTGTTATAGCGCATGCATACAATCAACGATAGCAAGAATAATTACATAACAATTCACATACACAGAATGACTTCAGACAAAGATATAAATACCATTTGAGCTGTATGCCACCCCCAGATATCAATCGCTATGTGTGGTTCTTCCCTTAACGCATAAACATTCCTCAATCAATGACAATAGTGCACAATTTTATAAAGAAATTTCTCCATTAAAGTAAGAACAACTGGTTGAGTTTCATAAAAGAATAAAGGCTGAAGCACAATAGTGAAAACTTCAGTCTGTTAAGTCTATTACAAAATTTTACGACCCTTTCTAAAAACATGAAAGGGTCTATAAATACTATGCTCATCTAAATATCTATAAAACATAAATGCTAACTAAGCTGATATCAATAACTTTTTGTTGCTATTTCTTCTGGCGATCTGAGGAGCTGGAGGATGATTCATTCGGTCGGCTACTTTCCTTTGAACCTGAGCTGATTAATGGCAAGCATTGGCTCAATTTCAGGAGGTTTGTTGAGCCGCGAACTGAGCTGGGCGGCGTAGGTGGTGTCTTGGATGTCGGGGATCATACATTGACCGACATCTGTTAAGCATTTGAGAGCGGCTCTTTGTTCATGAGGCTTGACTAGGAAGTGCCAATATGTTTCCATGTTCAAACTGTTAACTCCGGCAATTAATCTTCCTCTGCTTTCTAACTCTGGATAACACGTTTTCTCCAATGCATTCGCTGTAGTAACCTTTCCAGGTGTACACTGGGAAATCATGTTTGCTATGTAGAGAGTATCGTTAACTAGATCAACCAAATTGTTAGAAGTTAATCTGCACCTTGAAGCTGCTCTCTCTGCCTTTAACACTTGTGTGTGCCATTCCGTGAACAGTATATCCTTATGAACCTCAAGTATTCTTGGCAAATTGGAGGCTTTTCCTGATTTCGAATCTTTCCATTCAAGGTATGCGGTAATAGCTTCATCGGCTTGATTCAAGTCATCCCTTTCTTTTTCTACTTGCTCATTTACGGCTGTAGTTAATTTGCAGAGTGGCTCCGCTTGAGAGAGTTGTTGAGACAAGAGTTTAACTTGCGCTATCAGCGCATTGTTAATCAACATCGCCTCTTTCCTGAATTCCATTATCTGTGAATCTCCTCTGATATTCTCTAGCTGCGCTGTTATTTGAGAGATATGCTCATCCTTGGTTTTTAACAATTGCTCATTCGCCGCTTTTAATTGCTCCAAAGCCTCCGTTAATTCATTTTGTTTCTGGATCGCTGCCTGATTAATCCTCTGTTTCTCTTCCTCCCATTCGTGAGCCAATTGGCTATTTATTTGCTGTTGCTCCGCTAACTGTTTGTCTGCATGTGCTGTCCTCTGTTGTTGTGCTGTTAACTGCTCCTCGGCTTGTGTTACCCTCTGTTTTATCTCAGCTAATTCTGTTTGTAACGTGGAGATTTCCTGGTCTTTAGTCTTTAATAAAAGACTTACCTCTGATGCTTTGTCAATGGTTGCAGCTGAATAAGCTCCAGCGTATTGTGACAATTTAGTCAGATCATTAGAGGGATCCAGTTTCTCCTTCCACACTACATTGCCCATGACTGTTTGTTCTGGAAAGATAGAAGTTTGATCAAGCTTTCGTCTCTTCCTCGATCGCTTTACCACTGCTCTGTGCCTTGGGCTGTAGAATACATCCAATGGAGGAATATCTTCTACTTGTAGAGTGATTTGGTCGCTAGGACCTTTCGGAATTACTTCAACATCCTTAGTTTTAGGTGGGCCGCTGGTTTCGCTCAGAACCTGAGATGAGGTATCATCCTGCACACTGCTGGTTTTAGGAGTATCAGTACTTTGTGAGTCTTTTCCTCCACTGATAATGGTGCTGAACTGCTGCCATTCCTTTTGCAGTTCGGGGTCTGTGATAGCATCCATGTTAGTATCGGTGGTGGTTTGTTTAGACTGAGACTCCTTTAGCAATTGCTCTTGTTTTTCCTTTTCTTGCTGCTCCTGTTCCTTCTGCCGCATCTCTGCCTGTTCTCTTTGCTGGTTGTCCTCCTGCTCTTTGCGCTGTCTATCTTCCTCTTCTTTCTTTGAGCGCTCTTCCTGCTCTTTCCTTAAGCGCTCTTGTTGTTCTTTCTTTAGCTTCTCCTCTTGGTCTTTCTTTCATTGCTCCTCCTGCTTATTATTATTGGCCTTCGTCGTAGCAGGAGGTTCCTTTGTCTGTTGTTGGCTAGGCTCGCTTGATGATGCTTCTTGGGTTGGCATTAATAAATCTAGAGGCAGAGTTTGCAACCTCTGCTCTCTGAGTTTATTAAACTCAATTAACCCTTCATCGTTGTATCGCATCCTGGCGAGTTCTTTGGCTTGACCTGTCGATTCAGCTGAGGATAAAACATCATCAAACATATGTTCTTTATGATCAAATGTTGCTAATTTGGCATGCTCCAAAGCGGCATATGCAGTTCGCTTTGGGTCGAATGCTCTATTCGGAATTGTAGCAAGATTTAGAGCTTGAATCTTCGTGGCCTCTTTTTCCGCATGTTTTAGATCATGCAGGGTGAAGACTCCACATCTGAAGGGAAAAGTAGGAAAGCCCCTTTTCTTCTCCTTTTTGAGAGTCTGTGTGGTGCTCTCAGCTGTAATCTGGTATGCAATTTCCCTTGCTAGCAGTTTGTCAGGGACATATAAGGGGAGGACATGAGGATTGGCTTGGCT